>JALPQD010000012.1:14981798-15228023 GCA_023101885.1 Typhlomys cinereus
AATTATTTTTTGTATGTGAGTGTGTGTGCATGTACACCTTACATGTTTGTGTGTGTCAGAGGGTACTCTGTATATCTAAAGGTGACACTGGAATCAACCTGGATTTCTCTACCTCCTTTTGGCTTTGCTTTGGGGTTTCTCAGGCTCTGCCTTCCAGCGCTAGAGTTATGAGCTGCTACCACTTCTACCTGGAGTCCTTATGTGGAATCTGGGATCCAAACTCAGACCCTTCTGCTTTTGAGGCAGAGACTTTAACCCCTGAGCCATCTCTCCAGCCCCTCATTTTACTTTTGTGCTAGACAAGTCCTTATAGTAGGCATGTCCTTCACCACTGAGCTGCCCGAACCCCATGTGATTTTATTATTATCCTTTACAATTGAAACTGGCCAAAGGCTCCCCTACAGTATCTGCAAATTGTTGGGTTTCAGCAGGAGTAATTTTGGTGTGTGCATCTTACAAGTCCCTTCTCCCCGCCCCTCACCATCACGTCCTCTTACGTGTCCTGGTTTCTTTCACTTCTTCTGACTTGGCTTTCTCACGTTCCTGATCCAAGCATGTCTGTGCTGAGCCTAATCCGTCAGGCTGGAGGCCTGCCTGGTGGAGCCCAGCTAGGGCACTCTTCTGCTAGCAAGTCTCATGTCTCTGTGCGTGACTGTGACTGTTATTCCTGATGCGCAGAACCACTCCCTGCGTTCTCCTGTCCATCAAGTGGCTTTGAGGCCAGCGGTGGCTAAAGTCAGGCCTAAGATACTCGGATCCCTGGAGCCCAGCAGAGAACCCTGTTCTATGCTACAGTGAACGTGGAGGTACCACGTGAGCATGCGGACGGAGGAATGCCGCTCTAAAGAAGAGCAACGTGGTATGTACCGCGGGTTACAGGCATCACAGAGGGGGAGCCGGCAGGCAAGCTTTATTACTGGCAGAGCTGTACACTGTACATTGATGGGTGGGCAGAGCAGAGTCTGGGTCTTCCACAGGCTTTCTACCTTGTCTCAGCACACCAGAGTGGACGGGATATGTTTGCGGATGCTCACTCCTGCCCCAGGGAAAGTACTTCTGTTCTCCTGAGGTCACTGCGTAGGACTTCTCAGGGCCTGTCGCAGGGGGCAGCGCCCTTCTTTCGCTCACGACTCAGCAGTGTCACAAGCTTGGCCTTGAAGCCTGTTTGAGCCCCAGAGCGGCCAGTGCCCCCAGAATCGTCTAGCTCCAGCTCCAGTAACCGCCTGTATTGGGCCTCTAGGTTGCTGTCACAGGAGGCAGAGCCTGGCCAATTCAGATCTTCGCTGTTGTGGTAGATGGGACTGGCTAATGGGCTGTGGCTACCTGGAGGGCTCTCCTGAGGATCCCCATTGGACAGATCAGGGCTAGCCTCTAGCAGGCTCAGGTTCTCATAGAGGTGCTCCACAGAAGCTGGGGGCTCGCTGGTCCTCTTGCACACAGAAGCGTAGAGACAGGGTGCTGGGTCTTTGTGTGGGGGACTGAGCAGCAGCGGCAAGCTCTGAGGTCCAGGCTCAGTCATATGTACCTTTCTGGAGGTGGGCACCTCAGCTCCTAGGGACACCTCCCGAAGCTCTCCAGGAGGCTCCAGGGAGGGCAGGGAGGTGGCCCGAGGCAGAGGGCAGGGTGGGGGCATGCTTGGCTCTGACAGCTGCTCCCGTTGCCGGGCGATGGCAGCAGCCACAGCTCCACACATATGTGGGGCAGAAGAACTGCTGAAGGCAAAGAGGCCCTCGCCTGAGTCACAGCGGCGGCCAGCCTCAAAGGAGAACACACCCTGCATACAAGTGACACACGTGGGGATCAGCGGCGGAGGGGTCGGGATGCTGGCCACCCGCCACCCTTCCTTGCAGGAAGACCAACCAGCCCCTCACCTTGTCAGAACCAAACTTGCGCAGGAAGCGGTAGGGCCAGTTATAGAGGGTCTGAGGGCTGGATGTATCCCTCAGCTGGATGGAGTCTTGACCCAGCACCAGGAGGTAGGATCCCTTCAGCTGGCAGCGGGTAGCTGCCTCAGTCCTCTGGACCACCACGGGAAATTCACCCACTGAAGACAGGCAGCAAGGGTGTCACGTCAGTCAGAGCTTCTTGCTGGGGTAGGGGCGAGGCTACCCTAGTCTCCCCCAACTCACCTTCCTGCCAAGAGGAGTAGATGACATTTTCTTCCATGGGAATAAGGCCCTTCTTGGGACACTTGGCCTCTACTGGTCCAGAGGAACATTCTCCTGTACCCTGAGAAATGGGATTCAAGTCAGAAGGTCGAATCCTCTGGCTCCACTTTTCCATTCCTCTGAGTCAGCAAATAATGGTCTGCGGGCACGAGTCTCGTTCTACCCTCCACTCTACATGACTCTGGTTTCCTGGCCATTTCCCACCTGCACATAGATGCAGCAGTCTCCACTGGAATCTTCTCGAGGATGCTGGTCTCAGGGCAGGGCTATGTATCTGAAGTGTCTGACAACCCTAAACCACCAGGCACCCAAGAGGGTGTTTCTAAGCCCTGCGCTTGGCCCGGGACTGGGTTGCTTTGTGACATCTGACAGCATGCTGAAGGAGAAGGCAGGGGCTACAGGTGATTCAGGTGGCTACAGGAACGGTGTACCCACCATGCTTCTTTCTCTTTTTTTTATTTTGTTTTGGATTATTTTTGCACATATGTGTGTATCAGAATGCATTGAGTGGATGTATTTGTGGAGGCCCAAGGGTGACATTGGGAATCATCCTGGATTGCTCTACTTTCTTGGTGTTTTGTTCTGGGGTTTTGGAAGGTAAGGGCTTTAACTCCTGAACTGTCTCCCCAATCAACCACGTGTCTTTTTCCATTCACTATAATCGCCTCCATCATCCCAACCTTCCCTTGTCTTCATCTTACATCTCTCTAGGTCTTCAGGTTCTCTCTAACTCTTGATCCTCCACCACCATCATCTTGATCCCTGAGCATGGTCAGAGCCAGACACAATCATCTTTTTACTCATCTTCCTGATCCTGTTCATTTCTTAATCTTTATTTTTTTAAAATTTTATTTATTTGAGAAAGTGTAGCTGGGGAGAGGGAGGAAGAAGGAGAGGGAAGGAGAGAATGCATGCTACAGCCCACAGGTAGAGGTCAGAAGACAACTTTTGGAAGTCAGTTCTTTCCCTCTACCATGTGAACTTCTACAGATCGAATTCAAGACCAAGCTTGTGGTCAGGTAGGTGTCCTACCTACTAAGCTATCTTGTCAACCCCTTATTTCTTAAATTTTTTAATTATTATTTACTCAGTTGTGCGTGTATGCGTGTGTGCGCGTGTGTGTATGTATGTGTGTGTATGTATATGTGTGTGTGTGTGTGTGTGTGTGTGTATGTGTGTGTGTGTAGAACCATGGGCGAATTCCAGAACCACCATGGACGCCTCCACCTCCTCCTTGTTTACTCTGCCCCGGGATTCACAGGCTCCGCCCTACCAGGACCAGAAACGCAGAGGCCGTCCCCGCTTCCGCCCAGCGTCTATATGTGGGGTCTAGGATCCGAACTCAGGACCTTCTGCCTGCAAGGCAGAGGCTTAACCCCTGAGCCACCTCTCCAGCCCCTTTGTTTCTTAAATTTTTTTAAAACGTAATAAAATATATCATTTCAGCCATTTTAAGTCATCTAATGCAGTGTTTTTTTAAAAGTATATTCATAAAATCATGCAGCCATTGTCAGTATCTAATTCCCAAATGTTTCGAATGGGAATCCCATACTCATTAGTAGTGTCATTTTTTCCTCCCTCGTTGCCTGGAAAATACGGATCTGCTCTCTGTCCTTGTGGATCTGTCTACTTTGGTTCTCTTACACCCACACAATCTTACAATATTTGACTCACGTTTAGCTTCTCTCATTGACATGTGTTGATCCCAGGTTCATCCATGTTATAGCATGTTTCAGTGCTTCATTTCTTGTTTGGAGGGGGAGGATAAGACAGGGTCTCAGATAGCCAGGCTACCTTGAACTCCTGACCTTTCTGCCTCTACCTCCTATGTACTGGGATCACAGGCATGTGTCACCGTGCCCAGCTTCACCTTTTGTTTATCTATTCATCAGGGAATGGTCATTTGGCAGCTGTAAACAGGGCTTCCATGAATATGCATGAAAAGTTTTAATAGAACTTCTGTTTTAACTATTTTGGTTTAATATGAATCAGTTGAATTGCTGGATCATATGGTAATTGCATGGTGAACTTTTGAGGAACTTCCAGACTTGTTCCGTTCTGTTCTATCACAGACCCTGTGTGACTTCACAACCATCAGCCTCCAAAGGTCTCTGCTCTGACTCAGAATAAAATTCCCAACCCCACATATGGCCCAAGGCATTTCAATAGGATCACACTGAACTTTCCAACTTCATCACTTCCTGTATTCCAGTGCCAGCTGCCCAATTAGTTTTTCTTGAACACACATTTTCTGCCCCAGAGCCTCTGCCCATCTCTCTCCTGTCCGCAGCACTGTGGCTGTGGCTCTCTGCAGACCTTTGATTGGAGGGCTCTCATTTGCACATTGTCCTTTCCTCGGAGAGGCCTTCTTGGACCCAATGTTTCATTTTCTCTACAGTATGCATGCATCTGAGTCATTCGGTGGGTTTCTGGGCAGTTTCGCAGCTTTGCATGTTTTGGTCACGTTTACCAAGTAGCAGCATTCAGACTGAGCAAGGACCCTAATACAGGATGGGGTCTTCACTCAACTCCCCAGACCTGCCCTGCCCGCCGCCTGCCTTTCACTCACCGGGAAGGCCAGCTGGCAGATGGGGCCCATCCATGACTGGCGGTGCTGTGCAGCCAACAGGTGGCTTCGCTCCGTGGTGGTAAGAAGAAAGGCACCGGTATCCCGGGGGCAGCTCTCACCGTCAGCCGGCAACACAGACACACAGTCGGCCAGGCGGATGACCCGCCGCTCGCCTCTCCTGCTGGGCCCTGCGCACTTCTCACCTGCTGGCCCCAGGCCGCCTTCGCGCACATCCCAGCTCTCCAGCCGGGCCACTCCCGACGGGCCTCCTGCGTACAGTAGAGCCCATACTTTCCGCCAGGACTTCTGCAGAGAATAACCCTGGGTGCTGCTCAGCTCTGTACAAGCTGCTTAGCACCTGCCACAGTTGGCTTCTGCTTCCCTGAGGTTTTAGGGAAGGAGGAAACCTTGCCAGGGGTGGATCAGGGAGGCAGAAGTCTGCGCTTGGGATTGACGCTGAGTTCAAATCCTACCCTGCCTTTTCCCACATGATTTCCATATCAGCAGTGTCCTTATCTCTAAAGGGCCAAGGGAACAAGGGTGTGGTCCTTTCCTGGAGTTTGTCTCCCAAGTATCTAGTGGTTGGGGCAGATACTGCTGTTAATGTTGTCCCCCAACCCCCAACCCCAAAAGACGCTTCGGTCAACATGCCAGGATGGGAAGAGGCCTTGACTTCATGAGAGGAAGGAAGGAAACATGCAAATAGCTTCTAGTAAAGGAAACAGACGGTTTATCTGCCTGGGCCACAGCTGCAGCTGAGCCGTACGGCCCGTGCCTGGGGAAGAGAAGTGAACTCCATGTCCCCTCTCTTTCTATGCCGCTAAGGACCCCGCCCTGGTCAGTGGGTGCTCTTGCAGCTTAGTCCTCAGGGGCCTTGGCATACACCATCACATGAGTTTTTGATTAAGACCCTTGGTCCTGGCGTCCCCATTTCTACCTGAAGTGAAGTTTTACAAAGACTCTTATCTCAAACCAAGAGCCGGATGTATTATTCTGCTTCTAAATTCCCAGGTTCCAGCCTACCCAGACCCCCTTCCCAGTCCTCCCAGATCTCAGTAGGCATTTGGGGCCAGGGTAGAGGCTGTTTCTTCTGCCCATGGCTGACAGCCTTGAGTTCCCACCTTGCCAAACTTGATGTGCTGCTGGTAGAGGATGCCGTCCTTGACAGGGGTCTCCGAAGACTCCATGGCCACCGCTGTTCTGAAGACCTGAAGAGACTGGTGACAGGCTGGACGGAAACTCCTCACACTTCCCCTTCTGGCTACTTCCCCCTCCCTCTGTCCAGGGGTAGCTACAGGACCAGGGGGGAGGGGAGCCCATTTTCATTAAAGGGATGGGGCTAGATGAATTTCCTCCTTAAGGTTCTTGCTGACCTAAGGGGGCATACACCTGCCTGGAGGGAGCCTCAGGCTACCGAGGGGTAACTGACAGTGGCACATGCACCTGGGTCAGCTGCATGTGAGTGTCTGACCACAGACTGGCTGTCCTGAGTCATGAGCCCTAACCGTCCCCCCCATCCCCCAGACAGCTGTGTACCATGTGTGGAAGCGCAGAGCTCTACCCCTACCCTGGGATTCTCTCTCCAGATTGGCAAACTCTGGGCTCCCAATCTGAGTCCTTGTTTGTACCATTAAGCCTGTGTCACCCTCTTCGCTCATTCTCCGCCCTGACCTCTCTCACCATAGCATAGGAATCAAATTCAAGGCCTTGTACGTGCTGTGGTAAGTGCTCTACTGCTGAGCTACATTTCATAACTCAATCTCAAATATTTCTAAAATTCACTTTCTCCTCTCCATCTTTACCCCATCTGGGCACCCTGGCTGTCCCCGCCAGTGGTCTTCTTTCCCTGACCCTAGCTTGGGCTTCTGAGTAGCACTGACGAGACCGTGTTTCTGTCTCCACTCTGCACATCTGTCCCCCGTTTCCCTGACGATGACACTCCTTACCACCCTGCTCCTTCGCAGCAGCAGCCTCTTCTTCCTGGTGACTCCTTCCTTATCAAGGCTGAGCAAACATTGGACAGCAGTCCACATAGGATCTACTCACTGGCTCACAAGCAGCCATGTGAGTGTGGGCGCAGGCTCATGCAGGCTCCCCAGAGAGCCCAAAGAGGTCACATGTTCCTCAAAGCTTTGCTTCCTGCCCAGTGTCTTTTTTTTTTTTTTTTTTTTTTAACCTTGCTGGAGTCCAGTACTGGGGTTATTTGAATTTGAGTTGTGAAGGCACCTGTCACTTATGCACTCTTGGAAGAGTTTTCTATATCACGACGATCATGCATATCTTCAGTTCTTCACCCACTAGACCCTACAATTTACCTAGCCACTATGTGGGAATGTTGTGACCAGGCTGAGGAATGGGGGGGGCACATAGTAGGCAATGAAATATTTTCTTGGGGCTTCTGACACCTGGCTCCACGAAGTCAAGTGACCTGCTATTATTGTAAATGACCTGACAGACATTCTTTGTTGCTGGTGTGTGTGTGTGTGCGTGTGCGTGTGCGCGCACACCTGTGGAGGCCCACGGATGACACTGGGAATTATCCTAGACTGTTCTACTCCTATTGTTATGTTCTGGGGTTTTCCAGGCTCTGCCCTTCAAAGCAGGAATTGCAGACTGCTGCCATATCTGTTGGGCATTTTTACATGGAATCTGGGGATCGGAACTCAGGTCTTTTTGCTTATGAGGCAAAGGCTTTTAACCCCGAGCCACCTCCCCACCCAAAATAAGGATTTCTCAAAGGCACTTGTATCTCTCACTTTGGTTATAAGACTATTGAAATAATGAATCCCAAGAAATTGAAATTCCCTCAGATATCTCATGAAGGGAGAAAAGGCTAAAAGTCTGGCCAGCAGACTTAGGGGGTAAGAGTCCTGCCTCCAGGACAGAGATTTACAACTTGTTTACCCCCTTGTAGGACTCGAGACAAGGATGGGTCAACATGGGGATGACTACACCCTGAGCTAGGGTGCTCAGCTACACATAAACTCTGCCGCGCTTAGCTTACGCCAGGACCCTGGAGTCGGGAGGCTTACTAGTTTATTGCATCCCTCTTCACAATATTGGTCATATTGAATTTTTTCTTTTTACTGTTTAATTCGCTTATTAAGGAAAGGTAACCAGACTTGGTTTATTGGGGCTGTGAAGGCTTCAGCGTTGAACCTTGGTATCTCTGGGGACACTATGTCCTTTGCATTCTCATGACATTTCAACAATGAGGAAATCAAGGCTCAGAAAAATTAGGTAACTTGCTTGAGGCCACATGAGTGATAAACACGGCTTGAGCAACTGCCCAGCTGCTGGGATAGGCATGTGGCCTTACATACAGTTACTGGCACAATGGAACCACTGTGCCATTCTTTTGCCCACTTCTTACCAAATGTAAACAAACAGCCTGGTAACATCCATCGACATTTACCCACATCTATGTCTTCTACTTCTGTGGGCTTCCTAGGTAAACGCCAGCCTTTGCCTAGCTTGTTTTAGTCCTTCTACCCCTGCAAAGCTGGGCACAGTTATGAATGGCAGTTTTGTGGCATCTACTACATCCTAAGTAAACAGAAGAGGTGACTTCTGACTGGGAGTCAGCACAGGCAGGTAGAGCATCCCAAAGGACTCCAGAAGCCTACAAGACTGAGCCTAGCAGCAACGACATCAGCCAGGGAGTCCAGAGACAACCATTTTTCCTTGCCATCCCCTCACCCCTCAGTGTGGTTCCTCTTTTGAATTAAAGAAAAACAAAACAAAACAAAACAAAAAAGGCATTCCTGAGTTACATTAAGCTTCTAGTTGGAGGTGCCAGCTAGATACTCAGCAATTGGGTCTGGCAGCAACCATGGAAGATACTGCTGTATGCAACAGGATGACACAGGAGGCAAATGGTGAGGCTTCTCCTAGAATAAGGGTGGGGTCTGGGGGTGGGAGAGTGTATGTGGGGGGAGATGGATGCAACACAGGCATAGGACTGGTTTGACAGAACTTGTGCTTTAATGGAAGATGGGAGAAGGGAAACAAAAATAGTAGTTGTAGAGAACACTGGGGTTGCCCAGGCCAGCTGGGCCAAAGATGCTGGTTTCTTGTCCTGGGGGCTGGTTGCACATGGCTGGAGTCCTGGGAGAGGCCTCTTGGAAAGAAGAGGGAAGATGTCCATGGAGCTCCATTAGAAGTCCATGGAGCTGTGGGCCAGATAGTCCTTTCGGCCAATGTTGCTGACCTGCTTGGTCTGCATAGCCTCAAGTTTGGGGCAGTCAGTGATTCGATGACCCAGGCCCCCACAGAAGGCACAACCACGCTCTCCTGGGAGGGAGGAGAAAGGGTCAGCAAGGTCATAGTGTTAGGGTTCAAGCCATGGCTCTCGTTCCTCAGGGAACCCTGATGGTTCATTCACATCTAATGTGAACTTGTTTGTGGTATTCCTACCTTGCTGCCTTCCTGTCACACCCACCGACTACACCAGGGATCGTTAGCCTGCACTCTGCATTTACCTCCAATGTCCAGCATGGATTCATCCCCGCAGTGCAGCACTTGTAGCACAGGTGGCACCTTTTGTTTGGCCTCCATCAGCAGAGCCTTGAGGTCCATCAGTACTGATTCGTCTAGAAGGGAAAAGGGAAAGGTAATGTGGAGCTATCAGGAACCACTCTAGGCCCTACAGCCAGAAACCGAGTGACGGGGGCTGGGGGTGGGTGTAATTCAAGGTAGAGCCAAGGTGCTCAAAGTGCTTCTGGGGGAAGACTCACCACAGGCCTTATTGATGAAGGTGGTGGCAATGCCCGTGTTTCCTGAACGACCAGTGCGCCCGATTCTGTGCACTGCAGAGAGGGACAGCCTTTGGCCCACAGCAAAGGGGCTGGAGGGCTGGCCTGAGCTTCCTCCTGCCTACCTTCCCGAGTACCCCCAGCTCCCTACCGTAGTTCTCGATTTCTTCAGGCATGTCATAATTGATGACATGCTGAATGGCAGGAAAGTCCAGACCTTTGGAGGCCACATCTGTGGCTACTAGGACATCCTTTTTGCCTTCCCGGAATGCCTCAATGGCTTTGGTCCGTTCCTCCTGGTCTAGAGAGAGTAAAGGAGAAGCTGTCAGAACTACAGTTGGGATCTGGGGAGTAGCAGCAGGCTGGCCAAGCAGAGGTGGGGAAGGGGAAAGGAAACAGGAATAGTTCTCTGACCTTTGCCCCCATGAATGGCCACAGCCTCAACACCCTTAAGCAGCAGGTATTCGTGAATGGCATCCACATCTGCTTTCTTCTCTGCAAAGATGAGCACCTGTCCGACAAGGTGTTCAAATTAGGAGGATATCATTAACTTCCTCCGCAAACATCCCCACCATCCCTCTCATCCTCTTGGCACCAGTGTGCTCCAGCTGTACGTACAGGTGGAGGCGTCTTCTGTAGGCACTCGAGCAGGTACACCATCTTGGCTTCCTCCTTTACATATTCCACCTCCTGCCACCAGAGAAGCCAGGTCAGGTGATGCCAAAGTTAAGCCTATCAACCACGATACTGGCTGTCTGGGTATCTACCTGGAACCCCTAGCTCAGGGTATCTCAAGAAGTCTCTTGACACTAAGGGCTGGGCAGCCGAGACTGATCCTGGCTAATAGCCATGAGACAGATTCTACTCCTAGCAGCTTCAAGGGAGACTCTGGAACCAACCCACAGGTGAGACCATCCACCAGGGAGGTTGCCCACCTGGATGACATCTAGGCTAGCAGCTCCAGCACGTCCCACATTGATGGTGACAGGCTTCACCAAGGCGCTCTTTGCAAAATTCTGAATCTTCTTTGGCATGGTGGCACTAAAGAGCAGGGTCTGTCGCTGGCCCTGAGGAAGGATGGGGGTTAGGACTGAGGGCACAAAGGGCTGGGTGGGGCTGAGTAGCTGAGACCAAGACCCTAAGGAGCGAGGGCACGGCAATGCAGGGGCTTCAGTCTGTGTGTGGCTGAACGCCGAGTACATGGGCACATACACGCTTGCACGTATGTAGTGTAGGAGCTCCCCAATGGGCAGGGGTTGAACACCTTGAAGTAGGAAAAGATGGTGCGGATGTCCCCCTCGAAACCCATGTCGATCATGCGGTCGGCCTCATCTAGGGCCAGGTAGCGACAGATGTCCAAGCTGACCATTTTCTTCTGCAGTAAATCCATAAGGCGCCCAGGGGTAGCCACCATCATGTGCACACCACTGAGATAAAAGAAAGACCCTGAGGTTTGGGCCACCTTGCTACCTATTACCTATCAAAGTGCACTGTGTCTTCTGTTCTATCCTACGGCCTCTCTCCTGTCTCCTTTTCTGTCCCCTCCTGCCCTTTGCAAAGCACATGTTATTCTTTTGGCAGAGGCAACAGAAGCTTTCTGGCCAGCTTTCAGCTGATACACTTTCTCTCTCTGAAGGGTTACTCGGGGTCCATCCCTATAGAGGCTTTACCCCAGGCTCTTGCCGTCCCTTTGCAGGCTTTTCTGGTACAATGACGTCATCTTTTCTGTGTCTCCATTTTCCCTGAGCCTGAGAATGCCTTAGAAACAGGGATGGGGTCAGGCATATCTGTGAACTTGGCATCTGGTCCAGGCATGTGGCAATGTATGTGGAGGACTGCACTGATTGGAAAGGACACAGGGATCTGACCCTACCCCAGTGCCTCCATCTCCTCAGTTAATTGTAGCAAAGAGCTGACTTTTATGGATGCTCTAGAGTGTACCTTTAAGCTTTCTGCACAGTTGTTCTGCAAAATTCAAGTGACATCTTTTCTTCAAAGCCTTTTCTGATGTCTTATCTACTAGAGGAGGGGATATCCCATCCATTACTTTCCCACATCCCTCTACTCTGCCAGGGACCCATTTCTCTTTGAAGGCTGGGCTCACAAGTGGATTCTGGTAGGTGGTCGAGGGGCTCAACTAAGAATCCTTAAGTTCTCTGGGGACTTTGGGCATGTTATGGGATAGGAGGTGCTGATACATACTGTCGGATGGTCTCCATCTGTTCCTTGACAGACATGCCCCCGATGCAGAGAGCGCATCGGAGGAGGGGTGAGCTGTCCTCGTGAAGCAAGCGGCAATAGTACTCTAGGATTCCATGAGTCTGCCGGGCCAACTCCCGCTGCAGGACAGGAGCAAGGCTTGTACCAGAAGTCAGCCCCAGATCTGTCCTACCCTCCAAGCTGCCATCTTACCGATGGGCAGATGATGAGTCCATAGGGACCTTCCCGCTTGGAGAAAGGCAAGCGCTTCTCTTGTTCCAGGCAGAACATGATGACCGGCAGTGTAAACACCAGCGTCTTGCCTGACCCCGTGAAGGCGATGCCGATCATGTCCCGACCTGACAGACTATTGAGAAAGGACAGTCTGAGAACTGGGTCGGACAGGGAAGATGGACACCTGTCACTGTCCTCCTCAGGACCCCCAGGTCCACAGTCCACACTCACATGGTGGGGATGCCCTGGATTTGAATGGGTGTCGGGTGCAGGATGCCCTTCTTTTTCAGGCCTCGAAGGATGGCTGTAGAAAACAACAGGTGCTTTATCAGGGTCCCAAGACTGTAAAATGAACACTTCCCTGTAAGTTACAACTCAGGAAATAGAGGTTGAGGGGGAGAGAAGAACAGGAAGAAAAGACTTCCAGTGCCTACTTGCTTCATGGGGCCAGGATTCACACCTGCATCTAAGCCCAAAGTCACTTTCTCACTGAGGTCATGCCATAACAGAGGACATGTACACCGTTATAACATCTGGGAAAAAGCCATACAGACCTCTTCTCTAGCCACAGGTAGTAGCACATGCAATCCTAGCATTAGGAAGGCAGAGGCAGGCTAGTTTACCTCTAGTTTGAAGTAAGCCTGCTCTATATGGTGAGTTCTAAGGTATCAGGGACTACAAGTAGGACTGTCTCAAAACAAAACAGAAAAGAAACTCCTTCTTTGTAGGGGTTGGTACATCTTACAAAGCCGGCACTCAGTCTGCAGAAAGGCTGAGGCAGTTGGACTACTAATAATCTGAGGTCAGCCTGAGCTACCGAGTGAGACTGTTTCAAAGTAGTTGAGCTCAGTGGGTGCTCAGACAACCTCACAGGGCATGATTATAATAGCATGTGGGTATCTTTCCCTCTTACACACCTGCAGGAAACTTCATTTCCTTGAAAGTCTTGATAGGCGGTGGGATACCATCTCCCTCCACCAGAATGTGATACTTCTTCCGTACACGCTCATGCCGCTCTTCAGACATGCTCAGGACATATCGGGGAGGTGTCCAACTGTGTGTGTGTGGGGGGCAGGGTCAACAGAGACTGTCAGACAGCTAGCCTGGCTGTCACTGTCAGTCTCTGCCACATCCCATCTGAAATACAGGCAACTGCACAGAATAGGAAGACGTACCTGGTCTTGATGGGGTCATCATAGGTGATGCCCTTAGCCATCTCCTTCACTGACATCAGAGCTGAAGAGACAGACACAGCTCAAGGCTAGGTCAGTTTCCCAAGGCCAGGCCCTTGAGATACAACCTGCCTGCAACTTGGGAGGGGGGCATGGTCCCCTTCCTCTTACCTCGGCCCTCAGCCACACTCTCCAGAATCTTCTCCTCTTCCTTAAGTTGTTTTTCCTTGGCAGACTCCTTGCGTGCTGCCCGAAGAAGCAAAGGTATCAGGAGATGCACGGCTGGCACGGCGCCTCCCACCTCCCGCCCCGGGCGTGCGCAGCCCACCTTCGGCCTTTTCCTTGAGGTGCTGGTGCTGGTCCAGGAGGCTGACGTTGGACTGAGGACCCAGCGGGACGTCATCCTCGTCACCCCGGGGCTCGCTGCCACTGTCCTGCTGCTCTTCCTCGGCAGCTCCCTTGCGCCTTCGCTGCAGCAGCTTCTGGAGCTGGAGTTCCACAAATGGCCCCTCAGCGTCAAGACCAGGGCGAAGTGGAGGACACGACCAGGGGCCGGGTGGTCTGGGTCAGGCTGTTGGCTTTGTGTGAGGGGGCGTGCGTGCGGGGGGCCTGTGTGCGGGTGTGTGGGCGTGTGTGCGGGATGTGTGTGTGTGGGTGGGTGGGTGGGTGTGGGGGTTGTGTGCGGGATGTGTGTGCGGGTGTGTGGGGTATGTGTGTGGGTGGGGGGATGGTGCGGGGGTGTGCGTGGGGGGGGGCGTGGTGCGGGGGCCTGTGTGCGGGGTGTGTGGTGTGTGTGTGTGGGGCGTGTGGGGGGTGTGTGTGGGTGGGGGGAAGTGTGTGCGGGGTGTGTGTGTGCGCGTGGGGGTGCGTGTGTGGGGGGGGGCGGGGTGGGGGGGGGGGGGGTGGTGGGGGGGGTGGGTGTGTGGTGGGGGGGACGTGTGTGGGGGTGTTGTGTGTGTGGGGGACGTGTGTGCGGGGTGTGTGTGTGTGCGTGGGGGGGACGTGTGTGCGGGGTGTGTGTGTGTGCGTGGGGGGGACGTGTGTGCGGGGTGTTGCGGGGGGGGGGGAGGCGCGCGGGGGGGGGGCGCGCGGCGGGGGGGTGTCCCGTGCCTCGATCAGCTCCCCAGACCCTCGGAGCCGAGCCCAGGCAGCAACCCCACGCTTCGCGCCGACCCCCGCGTGCACGGCCGCCACCCCGCATCTGGCCCCCAGGCTCGGCGGCCGCGGCCCCGTTTCCCCGCGCGCCGCTCTCACCAGCAGCTGCCGGCGCTGGCGCAATGGCACGTAGGGCACGTAGTCTTCGCCCTCCTCGTCCTCCTCCTCCGAGCGGCTCCCGCCGGTGGCCGTCTCCTCCGTCCGAGCCCGCTGCGGAAACGCACGCGTCAGCCCGCGACCCCCGCCCAGCCTCGCCTGTGCCCGGCCCCGCGAGGTCCGGTACCTTCCGCTCGGGTTCCGACTCCTCCATCCTCCGCCTCGCGCACGCGCACCACGGCAGCCCACACCTCTTCGGAGAGCTCGGACCAGGTTTGACTGACACCCAGCAACGGCCTGACTGACGGATCGCGAGCGGGGTCAAACTTCCAGAGCCTTTGCTCGCCGTCGGAGTTGACAGGAAGCGTCCGGGCGTGGCATTATGGGACACCGGAGGACTCGGGCAGGCGCAGGAGGCCCAGCGGGCCCGACGGAGGCTGCGCGGCTCGCCAGCGTCCCAGCCGCGCCCCGAGCGTGGCGTCCCGGCCCGTCCGCCGGGGCTCTGCGCCCTCGGGTGGTCTGCAGGTCGGGGTCTCGCCCCGCACTTGCGGAGCGTCATTAGCCTCGTTTCATGTTGTGTCGCCGTCGGTTCCCGTGTCCAGGGGGCTCAGACCGCCTGCTGGAAACCCGACGCGGCGTCAGCACGAGGCGCGGAGAGGAGACTCCGGAGCAATGAAAGTTCACCCGCGCCAGCTCGTGCCAACTCGCCTGCCTCGGGGCCGAGACCGCCGGGACTGCAGCGGGAGGCGGGCGGAGCCGGAGGGGCAGGAGACCCAAGCCGTCCAGCTCCCGGAGGTTGGGGGGCGAGGGCAGCGCCCAGACACTTAAGGGCGAACAGATGCTTCGCGTGGGGCTCTGCCAAGAAGACGCTCGAGCTGGGGAGAAATAGGAGCCGCTTTTTGGGAGGTGGCGCGTGGCCCAGGCAGACCTGACTTGCTGGCGACCCCTCAACCCAGCCTCACAAGTGCGGGACCGCAGGTGGGGCGCAGCTGGCTCAGGGACACTTTTGGAGACCGCGAGGGCGGTGCAAACGCGTGCGAAACAAGGACAAGCACCACTTCATGGAGGAAAAAGCTGTTGGCAGTTGGGAGAAGTAAACAAATCATCAGCCACAGCCGGACCTATGCCATTTTCTAAGACCAGACTTCAGTTTTCACTCACTGCCTTGCTTCTCCAGGGAACCCAGACAACTCCTTAGCAGCACCTGAGATTGTCATGTCGTGACCCTACTCGCGGTCTCCACCCATCATGCTTTTACAGTAGCTGTCTGCCTGTCCTCTGACCTTAAGCTACCTCTTCAGTTCTAATGGTGTCCCACTTTAAGGCTAAACTACGGCTCTTTTGGTCACCAGGTCCTCAAACTCTAAACTATTTAAGTATCTCCCTGGTATCAGTTTTTCTTTCTGCCTGGTGTTCACACACAGAATAGCTCCTTTCCCCACCACCTAACAAATACTAGAAGACTTAAGGGTCCAGCCATATCTGAGGGCTGCAGACAGAAATCGTTCTCTAGGTAAATGGGCCTGATCAGCCCTTCGCTTCTGGCACAACAAGGAGTTTTGAATAGATGTGCCAACTCGACTACAGGGCAGAAATTGGAGGAAACAAAAAACATAGGTGATGAATACAGAGAAAGGCTTCACAGGGTGACCCTTCCTTGGAAATGGAAGAGACAAAGCTGAAACTGTGAGCTTGTGGTCAGTGGTATGTATCCCATTTTTATTTTTCTATTATTTATTCAGTTGTGCGTGCGTGCACGCGTGTGTGTGTGTGTGTGTGTGTGTGTGTGTGTGTGTAGAACCACGGACGAATTTGGGAACCACCATGGATGCCTCCATCTCCTCCTCGTGTACTCTGCCCCGGAATTCACAGGCTCCGCCCTACGAGGACCAGAAACGCAGGCCGCCCCCGCTTCTGCCCAGTGTCTATACATGGGATCTGGGATCTGAACTCAGGACTTCCGCCTGCAAGGCAGAGGCTTAACCCCTGAGCCACCTCTCCAGCCCCGTGTATCCCATTTTTAGAAGGGGAAGTTAATACCCAGTTTCATGGTAGGGAAAAGAAAAGGGAAAGAAAGTAGGGTATAGTTTATGGTAGACACTTTATGTAACCCACTTCTAGACACAAGCTTTTTTAAGAGTTGTATTCAGGGACTGGAGAGGTGGCTCAGGGGTTAAGCCTCTGCCTTGCAGGCAGAAGGTCTTGAGTTCAGATCCTAGATGCCAGGTGGAAGCAGGAGTGGCCTGTAGGGACGGCCTGCATTTCCAGTCCTGGCAGGGCAGAGCCTGTGAATCCTGGGGCAGAGTAAACAAGGAGGAGGTGGAGGCATCCATGGTGGTTCTCGAATTCGCCCGTGGTTCTACACACACACACACACACACACACACACACAAACACAATTGAATAAAAAAAAAGTTGCATTCAAAAGAGAAAACTACTTTGAGGCAGAGTTTGTGTGAGGCATTTTTGGCAAATCCATTATATTAAAATACCGGGCTGGAGAGATGGCTCAGGGGTTTAAAAAACCTTTTCCTACAAACAAAAGGATCTGAGTTCAGATCCTCAGTTCGCATGGAAAAATGTTGGGTGGATATGGCCAGTGGACTGTAATTCCAGCTTTGGAAGGAAGAGTATGGGGAACCCCAGAGCAGAGCAATAAGAGGGTAAAGCAACCAGGATTCCTGATGGCACCTGTGGGCCTTCACAGGCATATACCCTCAAGTCTCTCTAACACACACACATAGCAAAATAAAATAAAACAGGAGTTGGGTGGTATGGTAATATATGTGGCTTTATGAATTTTAAACTAGCCTTATTATTACTAGTGTGTCTACAGTTACATGTCCCATTCCCATTGGGAAATTAGACCTAATTTACAAAACTCTGTTCTCAACTGCCTAGTCACTCTACTGCTTCTGTTTCTCTAGAGTATGAGAAAGCTTAGTGGCCAGGTCCATCAATACATGGCATATGAAGAAGGTCTGAGGGTCTTTCATAGATGCCCTTCTCTAATTCAAAATGGACAGAAATCATATCCAACCTACAATCTAATCATCTTGCAGAGGAAAACTCAAGTGTGATTGTTAATCTTGGTTGCTAACTTGACTGCATCTAGAATCAGTTGAAAAACTGCTTCTGGATGGGTCTCTAAGAGTATTTCCAGATGATTAACCAAGGATGAATCCCTGAGTGGGTGGCAAGGAGGTCCAAGGGGAAAACGTGAAGCCTGTCTGTCCTTGCCCCTTGCTGGTCGAGTGCATCTACTTGCTGAATGAAGATCAATGGCTCTCCAGGAATGCTCTAGGCATTTGGTGCCTGATCAGAACTGCTGAGGCATCCAGTCTTGTGGACTGAGCAGCTACTAAGTTCTCTGCCTCTCCAGTATGTAGTCACTGTTGAACTACTTGGCCTATATTGTGTAAACTAACCTAATAAATCGTTATAATGCATAGTCATTCTATTAGTTCTGTTTTTCTAGAGAACCTTAATACACTGAGACACAAATTTGGGAAAGGGCTGCCTTAGGCTCACATAACTGAGCCCTTTAAGCAGGAGGAAGGGCACAGATACTGAAGTCATACAGCTTTGTGCTTTAACCCTGCTTAACCAGGTTGTTTTTAGTAGTCACTTTACTTTCTTAGCCTTAGTTTCCTCATCTTAGGGTTGTTTTGAGGAATCCTAAAGATTAAGTAAAAACTATGCCAAACTTCTTATCCATAGTGTCACTCCTTAACACTAGTGAGTAGGACAGATCTTGTACTTCTGACCACATCTCTTCTTATTCCCCACTTAGACCAGAAAATCACCAGCACACTGACTGCATGTTCAAATGTTGCTTTATCTTTCGGTATGAAAGATATTCACAGTATCAAAAGTAAATAATTGAAAAAACAAAACAAAACAAAACCAAAAACCAGACACAAAGAGAGCAGTGTTGGGCCAGCAGTACCATCAGCCCTTGGCCCACAGGCCAGCCCAATTCCTGGGCTCTGAGAGTAGAGGCTGCGTAGCACCAGGATGCGGCTCTGTTGAAGTCCTGCAGGCCCCAGCACAGCACGGCACCCATTCAGCTTTTGGTTGGTCTGGGCCAGTGGGACTCAGGGCAGATGGTAGGGCACATGGAAGGAGAAACTGAAGACCTTCAGCTTGCAGTCTGAGGCCTTGACATGCCCTGGAGAAATCGACCTGGGCAGGGCTGAAAAAGAACAAAAGGCAGGATCATAGTAAGCAACAGATTGGTACCCCAGCCTCCCCAGGCTGACTCTGGGTCCCCATGGGGCAGTCCCTATACAGGTGGTAACAAGTCTTGTGATGAAAATGATAGATTCCCTGGGTCACAGTGGAGATAAAATTCAAAACCATGCTGGAGGACAGAGTCTTGAGGAGCTTAGGACCCCCACCGCAGCACACTCTTCCAGACCACGGCTGATTAAAAACCCATCGTTGGCATCTGCTCTTTTACTGGCAGGTACAAGAAGAGGCCAGCTCTGTACTGAGGGCTTGTGCCTCAGGTTTCAAGGATACAGGCTGTGCCAACACAAGCTTCTCATGACCTAGGGGCTCTCAATCTTGCCTGAAGGATGGCGGAGAGGCTCAAGGAAGAGCACTCATGGCTGCAGTGGGGGCGGAAGTATGGTGTAGGTGGGAATAGGGGTGGTCTTCGTGTCTTGGAAGAGGTAAACTAAGGCAGGAGATGGATGGATTTGGTTTCTCAGGTAACAGTGAAATTGAGTTTAGGGAGGAGATGCGAACACTTCTCCTCAATAAGGACAAAGGGTCTGGGGTCGCAGATAATCTTGGTACTTGAAGAAAAGAAAGGCAGAAAGGCACCTCGGGCCTGGAAGATGTTCTTGGGAAGATTATCTTGGTGTAGCAAAGGACCTGTCTCCTCTGAGGACAGGAAGCGTGAGAAGTCTAAAGAAAACAGTACTAACTTGGAAAAAACATACATACTACAGGAAGCCTCAACTCTGAAGACTTCTCTGGCTTCAGGCTCGCTGTACTGCCCCTCTCGGGGTCCAAGAAGCTCACTGCTTCACCCCAGAGAGGAGTTCTTAAGGAGGAATATGGAGACAAGTGGGGATTTCAGAGTTGTATGTCCCAGAGTCCTGATAACCTGTCTCAGTCTCCCACTATATTGAGGGCATCTATATAATTATTAGGTAAAAAGAAGCGATTCAGGGACACAGCTTGGGGTTAAGACCTAGAACAGCAAGGTCACAAGGCCCAAGTCCTGCTTTGTTAGCTCTGCTTTCCTTCCGTACTGCAGTTCCCAGCTCAATGCTTTCTCTGGTTTTGTGTACTCAATCCAAGATCATCATTCAACCTGCGCAGGTGACTAGAGGGGAGGCCAGAGCTGTCAGAGGGCTAGTCTGTTCTTTCAAGAGGCAGTTAAGTTACCACTTCCCTCAGGCAGCTTGTTCCATTGTGGTAGAGCTCTCACTAAATCCTCCCATGTTTATAAATGACTTATTAGGCCTTGCTCTACTTCGCTTGCCTCCTTTTAGTCTCCCAGGGCTGGTTTCTTTTTATACTACCTCAGCTGGAAGGTGTCCTGGTAGTCTTCATGAAGGAACTAGGCTAAGCAAGTGGGACTTAAGATGAAGACTTATCATGAGATAGTCCTACAAAGATAGTCTGAACCAAGTTCATTGAGAGAGAATCACAGTTTTGGTGATAACAGCCCAGAGATGACAGGCTAGAAGCAACCCTTCAGGAGTAGGGGCAACAGGACTGAGGAAGGGCTGGCCGGGAAGGAGTGACAGAACAGAGACTTCAAGGGAGTAGCCTTACAGAAAGAGGTGGGGCGAGGCGTCATCAACTAAAGATGGCTATGGTTTTGAGGTCACCACTGAGTGCAGACAGCATGGCTACCAAACCCTAAGTCTAACTCCTGGATCCAGAGCACAGAATGGTTTAGGGAGACACAGAAAATAGAAGAACATGGGAAAAGGGGGTGCAGGTGATGGCTGGAATCTCTACCTCACTGAGCAGTACTAGGAGCAGTTTTCTTTAGGCTGAAGTTGGTCCAGTTCACAGCAACTTTCTGACGCGTTTGCTTTGCAGAATCCAAACAGAACCTGTTGGGTTTTAGAAATATGTTAAAACACAATGAAGGTATTCTCCCCCATCCTTAACTGGACCCTCTTGTAGATACCATGTTTTCTGTTCATTAAGAAATGGGGGGGGGTGAGAGATTGCAAGACAGCTCAAAGGGGTAAAGGTGCTTGTCACTAGGCCTGTTAGCCTGAGTTCAATATCCAGAACTCACACGGTGGAAGGAGAGAACTGTTTTTTCCAAGTTGTCCTCTGACTTACACAACCCCCCAATTACACACACACAATAAATAAATGTAAAAAAAAGAAAAGAAAGAAACCAGTTTGAAACCCAGAGTGGGTGGCACATGCCTACAATCCCAGCACTTAGGAGGTCTGCTAAGGGTACATAGGAAGACCCCCATTCTCAAAACAGCAATATAATAAAACAAACACCCTTCTCCCAAACAAAACAACGTACAACCCAGCTGGCTGGCAGTCTATGCAATTCACAGCTGCTAGGGTGTGGCAGACATGGGAGTTTGCTGTTTTAGGAACTACTGCTCATGAAGCCTAGAAATACAAACTCTGGGAACCCCCTACCCCACATCCTATCATGTCCTCCAATGGCATGCATCACTAGGCTGTGTATTCTGAATTTCTCCACATCTAGACTGTCCCTGAGTCTGGCCTATGCAGAACAGAGGAAGTGCAAGTAAATTTAAAACAAACGAACCTGGAAAAAGCCTTATTCCTGGTCCCTGACAGGCTGCTGCCTCCTCCCCATGCCTTGCACGTTGCCAGACATTCTCTCTTGCCAAATGGCTTTCTGGGTTCTGGCAGTAAGTGGGATGGCAGGGCCTTGAGGGACAGTGGGGACTCCCGAGGGGTCATGGTTGAAGAAACAGGGCCATGGGCACTCTCCTCAGGAGCGGAAGAGCTGGCAACACATGCTTACCTCTTGAAGTACTCCACCTCCCGGTCAGTCTCGTCCATCTCCACCCCATCCATGTCTTTGGGCAGGAACACATCGTCTAGGAAGACACAGCCAGGAGGGCTCAGTGCTCACGGCCAGGCCTCGGGGCGCATGCTCTGGGGGCAGTGCTGCCCACAGTCGGGGACTGCCCTCCACCCCATGAAATGGCTGGGGTGGGGGAACAGCCACTTGGTTCCTGGTGCACTCACCCAAGGAGGAGGCTGACTTCTCTTGCTTGTTGCGACTCCTGCGGCTGCGGCCCTTGCTCTGGGGCAAGCTCTGTGGCCTTGCTGGGCCTGGGGGCTGCGAGGACTCCTGCTCCAGAGACCGGGCCTTGGTATCACCTGGCCAGTTTCTCCAGGAGCTGCCCTTCTCCTTCTCAGTCTTGGAGTTGTCGGCCCAGCCTGATCCAGGCCGAATCCCCCGGCTACCTTCTCCAGTCTCAGTACAGCTGCCTGTTTTGGGAGGCTCTAGTCCCTTGCCTGGCTGCTTGAGATTCTTGGCATTGGGAGTCACTAAGCTGGCTGAAGGCCAGGGGACTGGACTTGCCTCGCTCTTCTTGGTCTGACTTCCCTGTTTCTTGCCCTTTCTTGACTTCCCACTTACTGTCACAGGCTCAGACAATTCCTGTTTGCAAGCAGGGACCTCCTTTGAACTTGGCTCCTCAGAGCTAGGGTTGCCTGGCTTGGGTGTCTTTACCCAGATCACCCGGGACAGGTTGGGCACGGTGTTGAGTCTTCTTACTAACCCATTCTCAGGGATGATACCAGGAGGAGGGCCCCTCACTTCTGTCCATGACGGATGGGGGCCTCTTATATCTGCCCATGGTGGCACTGGCTCGCCTGGAGCCTGTAACGTGCAGCTCTGAGGAGAGCCCAAAGTCAAGGGGGACAGGTCAAGGTTGATATCAGGTTGTTGCTCAGAGGAGTCATTGTGGTTTGAAGGGGATAGAGTCTGTGGCTGAGGCTCCAGGGCCCCCTCTTTAGCGAAGCCACTGTTATCCATGCTGAGCTCACACATGCTGAAGCTGGCACAGAGAGAGTCCTTGACACTGCTCTTGATTTCCTGGAGGCGGCTGCTCAGGAAGTTATTGACACGGTCCAGCTCCTGGTCCGGCCACTCTAAAAGCCTCTCCCTGGTGGGTCTTGGCTCCTGGTTTCCAGAAACACCATTTGCCTGCTTCGGAGCTTCTGAAGTCAGCCGGGCCTTCTCTTTTTCCTGCCAACACAAGAGGCAGTTTCAGCACCAGCCAGCTGCCAGGTACACTGTAACACCTGTTCTGCCTCAGCCTTAGCTCTGCCAGCTCATTGCTAGAGGCAGAGCCTCATGCTCCCGCTCTGCTTCTCAACCTGAAGGAAGGTGAAATGCAACCCTGTAACTATGAGTCCTAGGCATGCAAGTGCAGGTGTGCCTAGCAAGTGGGTTGTTGCAGTTTATTCTGCTTGTCCCACGAAGGCTAGAAAGTGCTTCCTGGGTGTGAATCATTCAACAATTGGGCCCCAGTAGATTCATCTGCAAAATGGGGACAATGATTCTGTGAAACCTCAAATGGGATGCATGGTCTGGTTAGGCAACATGTCCAATTCTGCAGGTGCCAGGGAAAATGCAATATGATATAGTCTTTCAGGAGGAAGACATGAGGCCACGGTACGCGGACTGGCCGCAAATATGAGAGTGCCTTCCTGATGTTGTACCTGGGCATCACTGAAGGCCCCCTTCTCTTAAAAAAGCCTCTCATTCTTTAGCTGACCTAAAATAACTGAGCCCATACAGCACCCTAAGGCACACCATAGTCAGTGACACAGGACCCTCAGAGCAAGACATGAATGCAGCCTGAGTCTAGATGAGGAATGAGAGGTCAGGAAGGGTTAGATCCTGCCAATCACTTTGACAGACCAGATTAGAAGAATGGAATTCTATCTGTGTGCTGAGTCACCCTACTTTTCTGCTCAAATTCAAAGTACCAGGAGGTCAATAAGGACTTCAGAGGGAGATGGGAGCCAGATGCTAGAACGTGGGAAGGATGTGGTGGGGCATCCCATTACCTCACATATTTCCAGTTGCTAAGGATGGAGGGGGAAACATAGTATAAATGATCTAGGAGGAGAAGACAGGCCTTGCCATCACTTTAAACGTTAAGATGACTTTGTGTTCAAGCAGACGGGTATTCTCTTTTCTCTTCTGGACCCTAGATACGCACCAGTTAGCTTTCCCTACAGTTCCTTAGACAAATCGCTTATTCTTTTTGAACCCCAACTCTTCTGTTTGTAATTCAGGTAGAAAAAGTTCCTCTACCCCCCAAGGTTGCTCTGAGGAGGGCTGGGAAGGTCTGTGCTGTGTCTTCCTGCCCTATGTGCCAGGACATTGCTTTCCAGCGGGAACTATGTCTATGGGCTAGAGCAGCAGCTCTGTTTACATGAGAGGTTGAGACTAGAGGGTCCTTTCTCTTGCTCTTTCCCTGAACAGCACAGTTTTAATTTTATTTGCTATAGATGAAGTTTTATGGAAGATTTCACTTAGAAAGTGGCTACAAAATCAAAAATGTCTCGAAAGTACTAGTGTGGACAGTGACTTGGCATTATACACACTAGTAACAAGAGTATTGAGAAAGCACAAAAATACATTATCTACTACATAAGTCTTATTCTTTATACTAATCCTCCTTTAATCCTTACTAATCTGTCCTTGTTGCATGTTAACTTTCGATTTACAGACAAGGAACTTCAACTCTGGGAAGAACACTCAACTGGCTCCACATTATGTGGCTAGTAACAGTGGTAGAGTCAGGAAAACATAACAGGGTTGATCTGTGGAGGTTTCTGTGGTTTTCAACTCCATGAACTCAACAATTGAAGGCAATGGGCGATGCTTTGGGGGTACAGCTGGGCATCAGACAGGGTCGTTTTTCTCACTGACTTCAGTCAGTTAGGGGAGACGGACATGTCAATGGCTGTTTTATTCAGGGTGACAGTGTCAAGTGCTACAGGGAAGAAAGTATAGGGTCAAGTCTAACCCAGACTGGGTCAGAGTGCTTCCTGGAGGAGGCACTCATTGGTAAGTGGAATTATCCTGGAGAAAATGAGATAAGCACATTCTAAGTGGAAGGAATAGCAAGCATTGTAAAAGCAGGGGAAACAGGACAGCACATCATTACAGAACAAAAAACATTCAAAGGTACAACTGGAGTCCAGATCTTTTTTGGGGGGGGTGGGAAATAGGGAAAGGGCAGAACCTAGGAACAGAAAGGCAGGTTAGAAAGCAGAGGCAGAGATGAAACTGGCAAACTAAGTAGCATCTGGATGCTAAGAAGCTCTGTCACCTGTGTTAGAGTGTGGACTTGAGCCTGAGGCAGTGTTCAGCCACTGAAGGTAGGGGGGTAGTTGGAGAGAAGTGGACTCGTTTGAGCTGTTGGAGAAAGTGCCGTGGGCAGGAACTTTTGGTGGTAGGCAGAGAGAGAAAATGCTACGTGTCCAGAAAACATTACCAACCACTGTAGCTGCTTCAGCAGCCCCCATGACCCAAACATTCACGTGTGCCAGACGCTCTGCTCAACCTTTCTGTACAACATCCACTTCATCGTCACAGCAGTTTATGTCTTAAGGCTCCTGTTATTCTCATTTTATAGATGGAAAAACTGAGGCTTAGAAGTTAAGTGATTTGCCCAAGGTCATACAGCAAGTGTGGCACAGCCAAGCTTCAAACTGAGGTCCAAGTCCAAGGCCCACTGCTCTCAGTCACGCTGTGCTCCCCGACGATGCGGTGCCGCTGACAGGCAGACATCCGAGAAGGAGGCCTCTTCTGAGAAAACAACACGCTCAGGGTGTTGGTCTGAAGCGTCTGCAGGACATCGCCAAAGAAGAGCTCAACAGCTGTGAGAGACGCCAATGTGACACGTAGGGTAGAAATACTGCCTAGATGACTCCCAGAGAGGTGTAATTAAGGAGGCCAGGAGCTTACACAGGAGACAGAAATCTGGAGAAGACAGTGATGCCACTGCTTCTTTTCTGGCCCTGCTTGCCTAAAGGTACAGAAGCCAAAGACAAAGCTTGAAAAGGGGAATACACACAAATCGCAGCGGTAGACACACAAGAGAACGTGATTTGGGCCTCTCAATGAAGTGGCAACTGTGTGGAAAGGATGGAGGATAGCCTTTGGTGCACTGACAAGGGGAGAAGTAAACACAACAAATGTGGACATAGTTTTTTAAAGAGCTACAGCTGTGATGAAGAGGAAAAGAACTAGGGGCAGGAAAGGCTTCAGGTTTCAGGAACTGACTGCCTTTGAAACCCAGCAGCAGACTCGGTGATGTAGAATGGGAACCGTCTCAAGAGACTGAAGTTCTTCAGAGCAGATAGTTGGTGTGGGCTGGGATAGAGAGACGAGGAATGTCTGTCCAACGGCTTTTTACTTGTTGAAAACAGAAGTGAGGTTATTAGTTAAAAAAACAGAGAGGGGAGTTGAGGAGGGCCACAAATTTGGAGAATTGGTGGTCTGGTAAAAAGACTGTGTGAATGGGCATGACCAAAAACAAGGAGACTATGGAGCTAAACAGGAGGACATCCAGGCAATTTGGGAGCTCAGGTAAGCAGGAGACCACTTAGCCCAGTGGTCTTAGACACATCTCATCACATTCTATCTTCCAGGTGTAGAGGGAGGCAGTATTGGGACACCTGAGAGACGCAGACTTCTTTTTAGCAGAAGTGACAGAAGTTCAGTAGAGCAAGGATTGAGAGTACGGTAAGAAGAGTGTCTGAACAATGGGTCAATTCACTTACTCTTTACCAATACTTAATTTAAGTGAGTGAGTGCTAGACTGGCCTGGAGAGACTAAATGTCACATGACATCATTTAATGGACAAATGAGAATGGTTGTGAGGTTGCACATGACAAAACTAAGAGTATACTTCAAAGGATCAGGGGTTAGTGCATACAAGCAAGAAAGTCTTGAAGTGGATAAGGAGCCGTGGCTTCATGCCCATCTCTCAGACAGAATGAGCAGCTATCGCTATGTGCCTCACCTCCCGGAAAAGCTCGATTTTGGTGGTGGGTGGTCAGATTGTAGTTAAAATCAAGAAACAGATGGACCTCAGAGAGTCTGGCTCTAAGCACATAACAAAAATAGCCTCTGACCTATTTGTTCTAATCTGTAGCCCATAACTATACATCTGGAAGGACAAGGCTAAACCTGTGGGTGTACCAGGGAGCTTTGAAATAAGTGAAAAAGGGCAGTCAATGGAGAATCTCCAGATATTCAGCCTGAAGATGGCTGCAAAGAAAGAAACATCTAAACTGGAGTGACAACTTTTCAGGAAAGAAAGGTGACAAGTCACATGGGTGCACAGGTTTATGACGAGCATGGCAGACCTGGGAACGGCTAAGCATGCGCTCTGGAGACTTAACTAGAGACTACTCTAAGAGGCCACAAAACCGAACACCTCTGGCACGCAACTCTGATTGGGAGCAAGTAAAGGCTGAACATTGTTTGAAGGCAGCAGCAGACCTCTTGACTTACTACTTCAGGCTGCAGAAAGATCTTGACTGTCCTTTGGACTGGAAAAGATGGAGAATCACTTCTGCCTTCTGGGGCTCTAGGGTTATTTGACCACCCAGGAACTGGAGCTAGCTGACTGTCAAACCCACATCTCTTCAGCTGCTGGCTTCTGCATGTGGCACTGGGCAGACGCAGCTGTGCGTAGGCAAATGAAGAGGTGTGAAGCCGCAGGGGACATGCCATCAAGCCCTGGGGCTCATCCAGCAGCAGGGTTATCCAGGAATAGCTCCCTGGGTTCAATCCTCAGCGCTGAGGACTGGTTCATTCCCAAGGCTTCAATTATATCTCTGCGCTGGCAACTCCTAGTCCCGCACCTCCATTTCCACTTGAATGTCTCACAGGAACCTCTGGATCAACATGCCCCAATTGCATCCAGTCTTCTGCAAATGCCATGCTGGTTCAGTCACGGGTACCACCATCTTATTGACCACCACCTGGGAGACATCCCTGACTCCATTTCCTTGTCCTGTCATTAGATCACCCAGGCCTGTCACTTCTGCTACTCTGCAAATCTTTCTCCAGTTCAAACTTGACTTCAACTCATTTCTCCCTTGTTCTATCTTTTCTACCTGGGTATCAAACTTAAAAGATTTCCCTGTGCTCATCATCTAATCTACTCTATCACCCACTAAAATCAGAATATGGGTCTGACCAATTGTACTATCTGATGACTACTCTCCAGTGACATCCCCTCCCTTGGAGGCTGAAGTCAAAGGTGATCTTCAGCAGGCCTTGGAGGCCTTTTGCCTTCACTATCTGTCCTATTTCTTCATTTCAGCTTTGACTCCATTGCACTGCTTTGGATTATGCTGTGCCCACTGCCAAGAGGAGCCTCTGATGAATCTGTTCTCACTCCACGTAACTCAGCTCAGAAGTCAGCCTTTTATAAAGCCACTTCTGGACAAGATGGGGATGTCCCTTATTCGGGTACTTACCACACTAATTATTTTTGTCAGTTTCCTCACTGGACTGAGCTTCTCCTAGGTGCAAACTTAACTGTCACATTTTGGCTCCCAGTATTTGTAGAAGTATTTGCTGAATAAATAAATGACCAACTGAAGCAAGTCCTCAGCTTGGAAGAATTCGGCAAGCAGCTTGAGGCCAAGACATGCTTTTTTTTCCCCCTCCATCATTTGCCCCAGTTTCCCTGACCCTGATGCCTCCCAAATTCGTCCAGACCTTCCCACAGCAGTAAGCCACACCAGGGCTTTTGGCAGTCAGCACCCTTTCTTTATGCCCCAGAATTCTTAGGGCTTGGGGCAAGGGATTCTTCAGGGAGGAGAGGCAGTAGAGCTGAGCCCCCCCACACCCACCTTCTTTTTCAGCTTGTGCCGGGCCCGCTTGGCGGCCCTGGCGCTGTTGGGGACTTTGGGCTCCGTGCTGTTGATGAATTCCAGCAGCTCATCCACATCTCGGTGGTCCACAGCAGGCTCCCCAGGGATCCCGCCCAGGACGCCCCCCTTCACGGGCAGCTCCTCTTTCCGCCTGGTCAGCCTCGAGCGGAGCTTCTCCCGGATCTCAGTATAATTCCGACTCGTCGGGGCAGCGGGTGGCTGGGGGAGGGGGAGGTGCTGACATTACACCCTGGCACTGGGAGGCCCGTAGCACTCCCACCCGCTGGCATTAAGTATGTGATGAGAAGCCAGACAATTGTTCTCGCTACCATCAGCCACCAAGGCCAAATGGCTTCACTCTCAGTAGGTTCTGAGCTGAAGCAGCGATGGGTGAAGAAAACAGGGTAAAGGTGGATGACCAAGGACTGGGAAGCCAGGGAAACAGGTTGAGCCAGGGCTTCATCACTTGGAAACAGTATGACCTTGGGTGAATCACTGAGTTTTTGTGAGCCTCAATTTTGTCATCTCTAAAATGACGATGATAACGTCTAGCTTAAAGGTGACTAGTAATTGAATCGCTTCCATTTCTTTTATCCTCAACTGTTCTGCCCTAAGCAGCAGCCCTTCCTTCTTCACCTTATAACTTCTCAACTGCTTTCCCCCTGTTCAGAGACAGCACATATTCTGATCTCCTTCCTGGCACCATCTGTGCTCATGGCCTGTGCCTTGGCTGGCTGTGACGCCTGGAAACTGAGAGGCTTTGTGCTTCCATTCTGCCTTCATCATGCACAAGAGTTTGCTTCTCTGTGATTACACACGTATACATACTTATTAGAATCATGGCTTTCTCTCTGCCACTTCCTTTCCTTTTGCCTAAAGAAAAAAAGTCAATCTTAAGAGAAACCACGAGAAGAACACAGGTAACAAAATGCTTAAAAAACAAAAAAACAAAAAACAGACCCGACCTCACAAATGTGCCATAAGGCTTAAGTGGACTCGCAGCGCCCCCAAGTGGTGACTGTTGTCATGAGCAAGGCTCTCTAGGGACAGCAGGAGGCTCCTTTGCTCACCGTGACTGGTTCCCACCCCTCTCTGGCCTAGGCAGGCTCACTCACCGCATTGTGGCCGAAGAACTCACAGTAGCAGCAGTCACAGAACTTCCCATCTCTCTGGTGGGTGGAGGACGAGGTGCAGGAGCTTCGCTCAGAGCTGCTATCCTCTTCCTCACCCAGCCCCTCATCTGCTTCGCAGGACTGGGGCATCTGGCAGGCTAGGCCACTGTGTGCAAACTTGTGCCCCTTGCACCCAGGGTCCCTGCTGCAGGGAAGAAAGGCCCAGAGGTGAGAGGGAGTAGTGCAGGCAGAACGCAAACTTTCTAACCGCCTTTTGCCTGCTGCATCAGTGCAGCTTGTAAGAAGACCCTAAGAACCTCTCTATTGTCTCACTCTCCCCACCCCACTTCCACCAAGGGCCATCACAAACCCAAAGACTGCTCCTTTGGAAAAGACTCCTCATGCGTGTGCCTACTGCAAGCACTGCCACGAGGACACGTACAGACACTTTTCTCCACCCTGTTATCTCATCATGCACTACTGCTATAGGCCCTTTGTCACATGTCCCTTAAACTAGACCACTCACTCCCCAAATGTAGGGACTGTGCTATTTCTATTCTTAGGTCCTATTACATGGGGTGACAACTTTGCACACAGTAGGTGCTCAGTAAATATGAATCTCAACTGAGTAGTGGGCTGATGGTTCCTCTGGTACACCCATGAATGATTAATGAGAACAATATTTTTATTTTTCTAGCGTTTTCATTACACACTTGAGTCTGGTTTCTGTACCAGTAGATAGAGCTTAATTAAGGGCTTTGAGTTGAGAAAAAGTAAACATGTTCCCTGGGCCATAGAGGTACTGCTGGCTCCAGGATAGTACTGAACTGTACCCAGAATGTTATTTCTGGCCAGCTTTAAGTCCTGCAAAAACATATATTGTTCTCCCCATTTTGTAGTAGTGGAAACTGAGGCTTAGCTAGATTACTTAACAAGAGGTGGGAGAATAAATTGTTCTGTGTCAATGTAGAGAGCAGAGCCCATGCTTTCTTATCGTACATACATTCTGCCCCTGGATTCTGGTAAGCAGTAGGAGTATCTTATATTATATAGTTATTTCCCCAGGAAAAGGCTGAAACTGGCTGAAAAGTTTTGAACTTGGAAGCTGGAAAGAAGCAGAGGTCTAGATTGGGTCCCTGGAGGTTGACACGCTGTAGAAGCTGGTCTCTGTGATGTGGCTAAGGCTCAGGTGGCAGGGGAAACGAAAGAAAGGATGGGCCCCTCTTTTCTGTTAGAAGATAGTAAGCACAAAGTAGGATTTAGAAAAGGCAGCAGGGATTGTGACCAGTGGCGCTTACAGAAGTGTATTTCAAACTGACAATTTTTCCATCTAGTACATTACAAAAGCAAATTCCTTTTAAGAAATCAAACTACGCAAAGCTCCTGAGACCAGTACTCTTCTTACTGGCGATTACATTGATCTGGAGAATTCTTTAAAACCAACCAACCCACATTATTCTCTTTTTTTCCAATGCTAGGAATCAAACCTAGGGCCTTGTACATTGACCAGTCCCAGCCCTTGATTTTCTTTTTCTTTTCCCTTCTTCCTTCTTTCCCTCCCTCCCCTTCTTTTTTTGAAGGGGACTTTCTCTGTGCCTCGACTATTGATCCTCCAATCTCTCTCAAGTGCTGAGATCACAGGTGTGTGCCACACACAGGGGAGAGAGCTGCTTAATGTTATCAAAGCAACAATGAAAAAAATCCAAACATTTCTTAACTTAGAATTTATTCATTTTCAGGAATCTGCTCCAATGAGAAAAATTCAAAAGAGGGAAAAAAGCCTTTTATTTTTAAAGGCTTTTTGCTTTAGACATTTTTAGAGATGTTATTTTGTTATTTACAATGTTAAAATGGTAGAATGACCTAAACATTCAGCAATTGAAGATAAATGAACTGTAGTTAATATTCTCCAACCTTGAGTGTGGAGTGCTAAGAACAAAATACAAGATGTAGCTCACCAATGAGGGATTCGTAAATGAAAACTGAAAGACTCAAACCTGTAGAGATACTATTAACATCTTGTGAACAACAGAGGAGCATGAGGAGATTTCAGAATGGGAGATAAAGACAACTCCAATTTATAAAAACACACACCTACCTTCTCCAAAGAAATCACTCTAAATAAATACTAATATAACATTTTCTCAGCATGTAGAGTTTCTTCTAGGAATCTAAGGACCTAGTTTACCATTCAAAAACAGATTTAGAATGCTTATTACAACATTATTTCTCTTGGTTCAACATGTGGAAATACTTAAGTGTCTAGGGAATGAGAAAATATAAACTATGCTACAGCTACATAGTAAGATACTACGGGGCTACTTAAATTTTTAAAGGAATTTTAACTAGGGAAATGATACATTTTAAAAGCATTGTTGCACAGGCCAGATGTGGTAAGGAGCACCTATAATCCCAGCACTAGGATTACATAGCAAGACCCTGTCTCAAAACCAAACAAAAAGAATTTAGAAAGAAAATATGTATACACAGAAATATCTATGACCAAATTATGTCATGTATACACAGAGGTATCTTTAAGAAAAAAGTTCATTCTTAGGTTGTGAGGGTAATTTTTTTTTACATTTAAGCTGCTCTCTCTCTCTCTCTCTCTCTCTATATATATATATATATATATATATATATATATAAAAATATATGTATGTATTTGAGAAAATAAAAAGTCTATCTACTTACCTACCCACCTAGCAGTCTGTCCGTCCGTCCATATATCCGTCTGTCTCCATCTGTCCTTTCATGCATGCATCCATGCATGCATCCATGCACGCATCCATCCATCTATGCACGCATCCATCCATCCATGCATCCATCCATCTTTGGTACTAGGGACTGAATACAGGGCCTTGTGTATGCTAAGATTGTGCTCTACCCCAGAGCCACAACCTCCAGGCCTTTCTATCCTTTAATTTCTATTCTAAAGATATTCTTGACAAAATTTTCCAAAACTCCTATGTTCCAGTGAGTAGGGAGCAGTGCCTTCAAGCCACTCACTTACCTGTGAGTGCTAGGGAGTGGCTGGGAGCTTGATGGTGGGAGAAGAGGCCCACCGCAGTGCCCACTGCAGTGCCCGCTGCAGGGGTGGCTGCACCCCGAGAATGGTGGAGGCATCTTCAGTAGTGGCATGTTGGTAGAGGGCAGGTAGGCGCTCTGACATGGTCCTGGGGGGTGGGAGGCAGTGGCAGCAGCCACAGGACATTCTGAGCCCTGGGCAGGGAAAGGTGCTGCTGGGGTTGTGGGCAGCAGGTGTGGGTGGGGTTGTGAGGTGAAGGAGCCGGGGTGAGAAGGGATCAGAGATGATGGCTGGGGGAGGTGGCCCGTGGGGCTGTTAGGGGGAGCAGTGAGGTCTGAGTGCTGGTGGTGCTCCGAGCCAGGGAAAGCCTCACCTGTGGGTGGAGGGGAGAGAGATGGGTCAGTCTTGGGAAGGAAAACCCACAGGTTCATTGCCACAGCACCTGGCTTACTGTGACTAGAAGACAGATAGCCTCTCAGCACAGGGCACCCTGGAACTGGAGAATATTCTGAATGGGAGTAGCTTTGTTGGGACAGGATAGAGGAGTCCAGGCCCAAGGGAGAAAGCACCAGGAATGCTGGCCCCTGTAGCACAACTACAGGATGTCTGCATTATTTCTTTGGGTCTTTACAAGACTTGCTCGATAACAGGCATTATTCAGATGTGGGGAACAGCTGTGGTAACCCAAGGGTCTGCTCCTTGGTGACTTGAACCATAGTAGCCAGGGTGTATCTGACTCTTGGGAGGCTCCAGATTTCTGACTGAAGTGGAGAAAGGACCTGGTGATTCTCTCTGGCTCATGGACCATAATAAGCGCAGTTATGTGTTCACCATAACAATTCTGGACAGCACTACTTGAAAGAACTCCACCTCTTCTTTCAGAAGGATGACATGAAGTCATATTTATGTATCAATAACTCAATACTCAGCATCAGCTTGGAGTCTAAAAAAGAAGTCTAAAGAAGGTTTCTGTAGCCAGTCATAACTAACAAGAACAACACTACCAATTTCTTGTGGAGGAAAGTGCAGGGTTTTATGTCTATTTTTTGGGTAGAAAAAACAAGCCCGAGGAGGTAGAGAAAGCAGAGGTGGCTTGGGTTGTCCACGTGAGCAGGGCGAGTGTGGGTGAATTACGCCCTACTTCCCTAAGGGCTTTCCCAGGCCACTTGCTCCCCGACAGAACATACCAGGTCCCCTCCTGGATCCAACATTGAGTCAGTAGCAGTTCTGAGGCAAATTTTCAAATTCTAAGTCCTGTGGAAGGTATTCCACAGAGAGAGTCAAGGTCTAGGTTGCCCTGCTGCCACTGGAAAAGTTCGCATTAACTTATTTCAATAAAAAAAATCTTTTGACCAACTGTGCTAAAGTAGAGAAAAACATAGCTGCCTGTACTGGTTGGGGAGGGAGGGCTGGTTTTACTCCAAGCTTAAAGACTCACCGGGAATGGCGGGAAGACTCCCGAGTGAGCTGCTTGGCAAAGCGCTGCTGGAGTGTGGGGAGTTCCAAAGGCCCGAGAGCTTATGTGCTGACAAGAATGAGCTGGGATCCCAGTCTCCTGAGTTCCCATGGCATGAGGAAGAGGAGGAAGAGGATGATGATGAAGAGGAGGACGAGGAAGAATGAGAATCACCCCCACAAGACTGTGATTTGCAGGATGTATGTGACAAGGAAATCTGGAAAAGAAAAAAAAAAAAGGCTCATGGTCAGATAATGAGACTGAACCTCTGTTCTTTAGTGTCCCCTCTCCCTTAGGCCCCTGTGCTATGCTGAAACAAGGTCAGGATGAGTCAAGTTGAAGTATAAGCAAGGTCCAAGCTTGTACTGAGAGTCACATGGATGTATAAATACTGGGGAAAGAATTCCTGACAGAGGACACTATGAATGGGGGCCTTCAGGGAATGAGAAGGGCTATGAACAAGATGAGAGGTCTCTAACATGGAAATTATTTCCCTCCCTCCTTCCATCCGTCCCTCCCTCTATTCCTCCCTCTCTACCTCCCTCCTTTTCCTCTCTCTTACTCAATCTGAAAATTTTTGCAGGTCTCGGATTGGACCTAGAGCTTTGAACATATAAGGTAAGTGCTCTACCACTGAGCTACACCTCCAATCCCAAGAACTGAACTGATCCTGGGTAAATGAAAGAGGCAGTAGGGGAAAGAGAACAAGGAAAGTCCAGCTAACATGATTCACAGGAGGAGGACTTCCATGAACCTTAGATAGTGGAGATGTCTTCTGACTGAGGCACATTTCAGAACCTCCAAGTGATCTGTGACCCCTGCATCGTGCTGACTACCTTTCAAATAAGGGGATAAGCTCATGATCTACCAGTACCTGTTAGTTAGCCTATCTCTTCCTCCCTCAAATTGGAATCCAAGCTGTAAAGTTAGGTCAGTACAACCCAAGGAGAGTCACAGAGGATAGGATGAATATCTGACTTCCTCAGGAGGAAGGAACCCTATATCAAAGATCACTTGTTGTCTGTTACCTACCGCCACTGCATGTTCTCGACCTGTCTGCCTTTCATCTTCCTCCATGCTTTTTCGACAACTCTGGCAGACCCACAGAGGCATTTCGCCTAGGAGATTCTTGACGAGCTTTGGCATGAAGTCAGGGGGCAGCTTCTCACCCTGCAACACCAGTCCATTTTGTGAAGGGCCTTCTTCCCAGCCTTTGCGTTCACGGTGACACAGCAGGCAGCAAGTCTGCACAGACTGGCTGGAAGTAGGGGGGACCTGTCCAACACATAGACACACGGGGTTTCCAGGAGGGAAAGGCTTTCCTTAGAAACTATACTGACAAGTATTAATAAGACCACTTATTATGTGCCAGGCACTGGGTTAGGCACTTTATAAACATAATTTAGTTTTAGTCCTTATAACAGCTCTGCAAACAAGGTGTTCTTATTCCCATTTTTTAGATGAAGAAACAGATTCCAAGAAGTTAAATGAGTTGCCCAAGGTTACAGAGCTAGTGAGTGGTTGAACCCCAGCAAGTCTGACTCCAAAGCTCATGCTCACATGTCCAAATGCCCTGATGTCCTCAAACCTCACGTAAAGAGATGACTCGTCCCTCTCTGCATGCCTAAGAAGGCCACAATTCTGTGCAGCCTACAGACCCGTCCTCACCTGGAAGGAAAACATACTTTCAGTCAATGGAGAATTTGGAAGAATATATGGATTTTCTGAAGAGCTATACAATTCCTTTAGCATTGTAACAACATTTTAGAGGAATTCACAGAACTAGTTAAAATGCATTAACTCAAACTGAAGCGAAGATGATTGGTGAAAAGAACCTGGATTTCAGGATCAGATGGATGAGCCCTCTAATCTTTGCCAGACCATATATCAGCTGATGACCTTGAGCAAGTTATTTAACTTCTCTGAGCTCTGAGCTGCTTTATAAAGAAGCTGGAAAAGCAGCTAATGTGCCTACACTACTGTGCCATACTGCAGGCCCGGCACACAGTGAGTATATAGCCTGTTTTTCTCTCCTTCTAGGAAAAATTTGACCCAGTAATACAAGTCTGAAAGTTTTCTTTTACACTGGGGGGGGGGGGTGTTTGTCTTGGCTGGAACCTAATTACATCTAATAGCCCTAATAAATGGCTTTTCTGTGCCTTCTAGCTCTACAGTCTTTTCCCACTGACATTGCATATGTGACTATGTCATTTATTTTTCTGACCAATAAGATGTTAACAGATATGCTGCGAATGTTCAATTTGAACAGCATGTATGTAATTCTCCTTGTTTCCTTGCATGGTTGGACTTAATTATGTGTCTGTCACACTATGTGGGTATGACCAAATTCCTGCCACTCATCAGTCAGCTATCATAGATATGTTAGTGAGCCCAGATGAAATCAGATAGGCCTGCTCAGATTAGCAGAAATACCCCATCAAGCAATATAGCATATAGTATTTTAAGCCTACTAGGTTGCAGAATGCTTTGTTCTGCAGCAACAGGTGATATGTTTGTAGACAGTACCATCCATCATTTGTTTCTTACAAAGAGGTGCCATCATAGTATCCTTAAATCAGCACTGCACTGACCTGGGTCCCTGTTTTCTTAAAAAAAGAGAGAAACCAGAAGTGGCACCAGGAACAAAATGAAACATTTAGAGAAAGAAGTACAAGGAATATGGAGAAGAATACCAGAAATAAAGAATTTTTACAAGTGGAGTTCATAAACGACACAATTGAAACAGATCTGCCATGGGACTACCTTGCAAGGTGCAATAGTTTAATCCTAACTGTAAAAGGAACCAATGCATGGCATCTCACAAAAGTGCGGTTGATACAGAAGGATGGAGTTCAGAGAAATTAAGGCAAATAAGGAATTCTTGAGAACTGAATTGAGAAAAATTTTCAGAGCTACAAGATTACAGAAACTGTAGACAAAGAAGGGAAGGCGAATAAAAGTCTAATACTAGGACAGGATTCTTCCTTCTCTGGCTCCCAAGCGCTGGAATTATGAACATGTGCCAGCACACCAGTAGGATAAAATTTTGAAATGAGTAAAACCAACCAGACTTCAGTCCTTCCTTCCCTCCTTCCTTACCCCCTCCCTTCTTTCTTTTTGAGGTAATGTTAGGGACTGAACCCACAGCCTTGTGCATTTAAAATTCTTTACCTGAACTGTAAAGTGTAATATGTGGTTTTATAAGTATGAGCAAGAATTCAAGTATATAATGTATAGCATATGCCATTAAAAAATGCTTTTTTGGGGCTGGAGAGATTGCTCAGAGTTTAAGCCTCTGCTTCGAAAGCAGAAGAACCTGAGTCCAGATCCCAGACCCCAGATAAATTAGCCAGGCAGAAATGGGGCCGGCCTGCACTTTCAGCTCTGGAAAGCAAAGTTGGGGAAATCTCAGAATGAAGTAAGAAGGAGATAGAAACAATACAGGATGATTCCCAAAGTCACCTCTGGGCCTCCACAGGCATACATAGTGCTCTCTGATTTATATAAACACAGACACACAGACACATGCACACATATACACGCACACATGCTTTCCGCATTTTCCTTTAAAAGCAAACATGTAATTTTTATCATTTAATGTGTGACCAATGTAATTGTACTTACAGTCAAAGCATCCATGGGAGATGCTGAGGCAGTAACTTTGGCATTAATGCTGGGCCATCATCTTTACCAGCGATATGATAGGGTCAAGTCTATTTACCTTATTTGCTCATATATGAAATGAGATTAAGTCCTATTTTGTACAGTTGGTTGTAAGAATGTAATAAATTACCTCATCTACTACTAGATACATTGCACTTTCTCCACATACAGCAATAATTACTAACATGACAGGGACAGAGGAAACAATAAATGATCACTGAACTTCCTAAGAATGAGAATCTTTGAGATGTGAGAAACGCAAGGTTACTTATTAGACATCTTTTTCTTTAAAGGGAGTTTGACACAGGATCACAGTGTAGCAAAGGATAGCCTCAAACTTGTGGCAATCCTCCTGCCTCAGCCTCCCAAGTGCTAAGATTACAGTCATTAAGCTTCTGTGTCTGGTTTATGTTAAATACCTTAATCTCTGCCTTTAACCTCATAAAGTCAAATGCTCTGCATTTTCCTATCTTTGCTTTAATCAAAAAGGATTCTGCTTTAACACCCTTCCTCCACATTTTCAACAGCAAGCAGGCCTTAAAGGCTCAGCATAAATCTAAACAACTCTAGATATACCTAGAGACTTTTTATTTATTCAATTGTGCGTGTGTATGTGTGTGTGTGTGTGTGTGTGTGTGTGTGTGTGTGTGTATGTATATGTGTGTAGAACCACGGGCGAATTCGGGAACCACCATGGACGCCTCCACCTCCTCGTTTACTCTGCCCCAGGATTCACAGGCTGCGCCCTTCCAGGACCAGAAACACAGGCTGCCCCCGCTTCCGCCCGGCATCTATACGTGGGGTCTAGGATCTGAACTCAGGACCTTCACCTGCAAGGCAGAGGCTTAACCCCTGAGCCACCTCTCTGATGATCTGCCCCGTCTCTGTAGTACAGAGTATTTCATGTATTTACCTGCATCTTTCTCCCTTCTACTGAGTGCAGGTGCCAGGTTTAAATTCTTCCCAGTGTAGCACAGGGCTTGGCTCAAAACTAAATCATCAGATTTGTTAAGTGTCTCCATAGCATTATATGTGGAGGCACCATGGTAAAATTGTGCTTCATATCACTGCTTCCTACAGAGAAAGCCCACATCTCTCTTCCCTGCACCTCCACCTAAATGGTTTTCATTTCAAGCATGCAAAAATAGAAGACTGAATTCTTCAGGGATTACAATAAGATGGACCCAGCTAAAGGAAAAATGTGACCCTTACAGCCAAATTAGTCTATTAAACAAGTGAATTAGCAATCACTGGAAGTCACTGTATAGGACAGGTAAAAGAAAAAATAACTTGGAAAGCAAATTAAGTCTAATTGAAATATGAATATTACCAGCATGGTACAAAGTTAACTAAAAAACTATATTATAATAGAAATACAAAGCACATTTAGCTCAAGGGATCCAGGCAATAAACACACAATCTATCATCTAGGCTCTCTGGCTGTTTTGCTTTTAGTTAAGTCTATACTGGAGACCAAATATACATAGTGCTGAGTTTGGTAGACCAAAGTTATGCTTTCAGGTCCATGCAGCTTAAGGGACCACTCCCAATCTCCTAGGCCCTGGTAATTGCCTCTAGGTACAATGTGCTATGGGACTAGGAAATTTTCTGCTATTTTTCTTTCCTTGCTTTTTGAGACAGGGTCTTGTTATATAGTCTCAAATTCATGGTTTTACTTTTCTTCAGATTCCTGTGTGCTAGGATTGCAGGTATGTTATATCTGCTTTAATTGCCAGTTGTGAGAATCCCAAGCCTTAAAGATGGTACAATCAGCGATACTAGTGTTCCTTCAGTTTTCTGCAATGGCAGTGAAATTCTTGGCTCAGAGGTCCTTTTAACAGCGTCACTAACAATTTCCAAAAACTGGTAAATATAACCCCTTATGCTGTGAGGAGTCAGTGGATCCAGGCCTTCAAACTTGTTTTAAAGTTGTACTTACTATAAATTACCTGGCAGAGTATTTCTGTAAAAAGATCATGGTCAGAAAATGTTCATCAAATCAACGAAAACATCTATTTGTTTATTTATTTTCATCATAAAGACTCATACAAGTAATTCATAAACCAAGTAGCCCTGGTCACAACTAATTGTTCTTGCTCACATCAAAGTAAATTTCAGAGTCTCTGGAGATGCAGATCTATCTTTAAAGCAAAAGAGAGGAAAAATCGGAAAAAGTTATAGTGTTCTGCTGATTTTGCTATTCTCAAAAAGATTTCAAGGTAACTGCTCAACTCTCCCAGCCAAGCTAAAAATCTCCTGGAGAGTGGGATTGGTCACAGGAAATCCATGTGATAGCATGTGCATGCCCAAAGTAGAAAAGGAGCGTGGAAAACCCAAGACAGAAGCTACTCCAGACATCAGGAGGCTGGCGTTTATAGTTATTAAGTCTAGTATCTCTGCCTGCCCCTTACCAATTCAGGTCAAAGAAGCATTAAGTTAGGGCAATCTAGTTTTCCTGGATAAACAGATTAAAGGGAAAAACCTTTTTAAAAAAAAAAAAATATGTGAGTGTAGGTGTGTAGAAGCAGACACTTGAATGTGTGCCTGTGGAGGCCGAAGGATGATTGTGGGGGATCATTTTGGATTACTTGACCTCCTTATTGCTTTGCTCTGGGGATTCTCAGGCTCTGCCTTCCAGGGCCGGAAGTGAAGGCTACCTCTATTTCCACTAAGCATTTTTATATGGAGTCTGGGATCCTAACTCAGGTTCTTTTTGGTTTGTGAGGCAAAGGCTTTAATCTCTGAGCTATCTCTCCAGCCCTGCTTTATTCATGAAAATACAATTTCTGTGAAAATGGCTAACTTATTCAGTCATGAATATTTGGCGGACATTTGCTCAAAAATGAACAAATGAGCAAAGTGGACTCATCCTTCAAGGAGAACAACAGAGTATTTGTGGTCAGTAGTAAAATTCAAGCTTTCATCCAGGTTGAGTTAAAAGGATCCATGAGTTGGAGGCCAGCTTGGACTATGGAACGAGAACCTATCTCAAAAAACAAACACATACACAAAAATTAGAATTTGAGAAAGCTTGTATCACATCACCATGATCTTGAAAGCTTCTCAGTACTCTTCTAAAGGAAACAAATTGTACTCTTAACAAATATATATATATTGTATTATAAATGAAGTGAGAAAACATTTACGAGAGCTATAAAAATTAGTCAATCTTTTGTTCAAATGACGAAAGTATTTTACAGAATCATGAATTGAAAAAGATCATTTTGAAGCACAGTTGAACAATGGATTTTAATGTATGCAATACAAAAATTTCATCAACAATGGCTTCAAATTCCGTATTAAGGAGGATACTAAAATGCTTCATCCTTTCCTAACTACACACCTCTAAAAGACTGAATGTCTTTTAGTTTATCCACTTCACTCAAAATAATGTATTGCAACAGTTGAGTATTGAATGTGAGCATCTGGCTTTTTAATTTTTTTTTTAATTCTAGACTGGCTTTAAACTTATTACACATAGCGGAAGAAGCCCTTGAATTTCTGATCCTCCTGTCTCTACTTCATGAGTGCTAGAATTACAAGCACAGGCTACCACATATAGTTTATGTGGTACAGAGGATAGAATCCAGGCCTTCCTGCATGCTGGGCTACTCACTGAGCTATATCCCTAGCCTGAGAAACCAGCTTCACTTGTGTGTGTGTGTGTATATTATATGCTTGAATGTTTATGTGTATGAGCAGATACATACACAGAGACTACCTATTTCCTTGATAGGGTCTTTCACTGAACCTGGAGCTCCCCATTTTTTTGGCTAGGTTAGATGGCCAGCCAATAAGCCCCAGAAATCCTTTTGTTTTCAACCTACTTCCAACTTTTTATGTGGATGCTGGGGAATCTGACCTCAAGATCTCACACTTGGGCAGCAAGGAGTATTACCCCCTGAGCCTTCTTCCCAGTTTTACTCTATTAATGAAAATAAGATAATTCCTCTTGATTTAAAAAAATTAATAAAAATTCTTTATTTATATTAATGTAGTAACTTGAACCTTATTAATCTTTTTTGGGAGGCAGTGCTGGAAACCAAAGTCAGGGCTCTTTGTGTGCTAGGCATGTGCTTTACCATTACTGATCCATATTCAAGTCTGTTAACCTTAAATTAGTGACTAATATTTTTACATTTCTTTCAGCTTTAATAATTAACTTTATAGATATAAATAGATATAACCAATAAAAGCTACTTGATTTCTAAATACTTTCTAGGAATGGAAAAGGGTTCAAAACTAAACACTTGGGAGCTGTTTAAGAGATGCCTGTCATACAGTGGGCACATATTAGGCAATGATATTAATTAATATGGTTTGTGACATACCTAGACAAGTCTTTGGACATGATTTAATTTTCTACATGGCCATTCTGGCCACAGGGAAAAATCTTTATCACCAAACCAGGCAGGTGCTAAGAACTGTTCTGAAGCTAGATCAAATTTCCAACATTTAACCTGGTCTCACTCTCCCAGGGGTTGCTTTCAGTCCCAAGAGTTTGTCTATATTTGCACAGGATTTCCCCAAGACACACAGTGTATCTAACCAGCTGCTGGAACCAGATTCCAAATTCTATTCAAACGTGGCCTGTGGGAATACTTTCTTCTCAAAGCACCTAGCTCCAAGAGTCTCCCTGTCACTAAGGTAAGGATATGAAAATAAATTTCCTTTGAGAAGCTAAAACGATTAATGTTCAGTCTAGAAAAAGTCTTCAGTGAAGTAATCACTCACTCTTTGTTTATCTGTTTATTTTTATGTCCTCATTCAAACATTCCTCAGAGCTTCTTCCTTATGTCAAACATTGTGCTGAATGCTGGGAAATGTTAACTCTTTGGCAAATTCCTAGCATCCCATAAGATCATAGCCAAAGGTTAATGAAGTTTGTTGTACCAGGCAAAGGAAACTAAGTCTTTTAGTGTAGCACTTATCACAGTGTGCCACAAAGCCTGGCAGAATTGGAAGCAAAATGGATCTTTATTTGCATATGCCTAGGAACCCAGGTGTAGCTTGTTGCTTGGTATGTAGTAGTCATCAATGAATAAACGAATTTCTGAAGTCCTTAAAGCGCATGTTCTAGCTACTCTACACAACAAATAGAATTCAACAGAACAAAACTAGCCTCCTTTATAGCGTGTTATGCTATGACTCTGATGAAGGGCGATCGGAGAACGAAGAGTCTTAGACAACACCAAAACTAGCAGTAAGAGTAGTTGATCCTGAGGGAACTGACTCAACCCTACCTTAGTGGCCTGGAACTTTAACGGAAACTCTCAGATTGTAGCCACTCCAGGGCTGAACCAGGACAGGACAGTGAGGCTGGTCAAGTCCAGTGGCCCCTCATGGCCAGAAGCCTAACCAATACACTAACCTGCACCCCAGGTACAAGCACACGAGTGAAGGGCTCAAGCTGCTTATTTCCTTGGATTCTCAGGTCCACTGCTACTCTATTCCGTTAATCCTATCATGCTTTTTTTATAGGTAAAAAAGAGCATGAACTTTGGAAACACAATTTTAAGTTCAAATCTTTGTCGTGCTATTTTCAGCATTTCGAGTACTGCTCAAACTCTCTGGATCTTAGGTTTCTCAGTTTATGCAATGGGAATAACACCATACTTCACAGAGTTGTGAGGACAGAAGGAAATAAATTATGCAAAGTACCTGGCCTGGGTCTGGCACTCAGTAGGTGCTCAATACCCGTTAAGTTTCTTTCCTCTTCTGCCCTGGAAGAAATGATAGGGAAACTTACTAAGTGAGACTTGCCCAAACCAAATTTATTACTTGAAATATGGGACAGAGGACTAGACAAGTGACCTTCAAGGTCTCACTGAACCCCAAGCCCATGCCACAGAACATAACCCTCATTTCCTAATGAAAATTAGTGTTTATAGTACCTTTGGTCTCTTCTTCCTTCACTTCAGAGCAGAGATAATCTACTAACTTCAGAATGAAGGGGGGATTAATAAGGGAGTCAAAAGCCTTGGTGAGAAAATAAAAGGGAGATGGCTTATGGAACTGCAGCATGTTCTTGCTACTTAGATGAGAGGTGGCACCACAGGCAGACGTAAAGGGTGCAAAATAAGATCCTTCCCAGGACATAGGTGTGCCTCTCTTCAATCCCCTCCTGCTTCTGTACATTCTGCCATGAAGAACCATTAAACATTCCTTCCTCAGTTTCATATTACGACATATTACTTCTTTCAGGACTCAACTTGGATATTACATTCTCCAAGTCCACAGAAAGAAACAAACTAGGCTTTGCTCTGGGATATCCTGTCCTTTTTTTTCTTATATCTGTCTAGAAAGGAACTGCTCACATGTATCTCCGTTACTGAAATTTGTCATTTCTACAAACTATGGGATTTTCAAAGTTAGACACTGAGTACCAAGAGTCATTGTACTTCGACATTCAGCAGAGGCACACAGTAGGCATGAGCAAGCAACTGGATGTACGACAGAAAATTAGCAACTGAATATTATTAGTAAGGAAACAGCTGGAGAAGTGGAAGAGTTTTTAAATTTTATTATTACTATTTTTTAATGTGCAGCTGGGGACCAAACCTAGGGCTCAACACACATTAGGCAACTTTTCTACCACTGAACTATACCCTAGGCACTACCTCTCCCTCCTTTTAAATTAAATTTATTATTAGTATTATTTATTCAATTGTGCCTGTATGCATGTGCGCACGTGTGTGTACGTATGTATGTGCATGTATGTATGTGTGTGTAGAACTACGGGCGAATTCGGGAACCACCATGGACCGCCTCCACCACCTCTACCTCCTCCTTGTTTACTCTGCCCCGGGATTCACAGGCTCCACCCTACCAGGACCAGAAACGCAGGCCGCCCCCACTTCTGCCTGGCGTCTATACATGGGGTCTAGGATCGGAACTCAGGACCTTCCGCCTGCAAGGCAGAGGCTTAACCCCTGAGCCACCTCTCCAGCCCTCCTTTTAAATTAAAATTATTCTATTTTCCGCTTACAGAAAAGCTTCTTTCTAGGTAGTCCCATTCTTGTGTGTGTTGTGTGTGTGTGTGTGTGTGTGTCTGTTGTGTGTGTGTGTGTCTGTGTCTGTCAGAGGGCACCGTGTGTGTCTGTGGATGCCCGAGGGTGACATCGGGAACCATCTTCCATTGCTCTACCTCCTTTCTGCTTCATTCTGGGGTTTCCCAGGCTCCGCCTGTCAGAACTAGAAGTACAGGCTGCTGCTGTTTCTGCGTGGGATCCAGGATCAGAACTCAGATCCTTCTGAGTCACCTCTTCAGCTCTGAAGGTCCCATTCTTTAGCAAAACCCTACACTTCTCCAATTCAGCAGTTCCCAGACTCAGTCACACTCAGAATCACCTGGAATAATCTAAAAATGGATTTTTTGGTAAGCTCCAAACCTGGAGATTCTGGTTTGGTAGACTTGGGATAGGACTGAACAAAGGGCACAATGTGGTGATCAGTTGGGTTGGAGCAAGGAAGTCAGAGAACTTAGTCATTACAGCTGCCTCTGCCACTGAGAGTTACTTCTTCCTCACATGTTATCAGAGAGATTTACCACTGCACACCATATTCACCTTCCTGCTTAAGATCTTTCCTTAGTTCCTAACCTCTTCAAGTAATGTGTATTCGAACAAAAAATCTGCTAACTTATGAATCTAATCTCGCTTTGGTCTCCAAATGAGTCCAGCAACGTTCACCTCCGGCTTATTGTATATGCTACTTCCTTTATTTATACCCTTTTCTCATACCTTGCTCTCTGGAGAATTGTTTGAAGACTAGGCTTTGAGAAGCTTCTCTGACTTAGTGTTCTCTGGATTAAGTTTTGCACATCTTTAACACCAAAAACCTACCATTGTTACAGTTACTGTCTGTATAGCGGTGCTCGCTCTGATTCCTAACATTAATCCCATGACCCTGGACTCACTACCATTTCATTTGCTTTCTGGTAGCACTGGGGATCAAGCCAGCGAGGGCTTTAATGTCAGGCAAGCACTAAGCTACTGTCGCAAGCCACCAACTGCTTTATACATGAAAAAAACCAAGAGGCTAAAACACTCCTAAAGGCTACTTACAAGGATGCAGAATTGAATTTACTCAAAGGAAGTTGCCACTATACTGTTTTGTAGTATTAATACTACAATGACTATATACATATATTTTAGACCTTTGTGGGCATGTTTATTCAATACTGCTCTTGTAGCTAGTCTGGGGTCTGGAACTAAACAAGGGACAATTAGTATTTGCAAGCAAGAGGACTACTGGGTATCAGGTATGTGTGCCATAGCTGGCCTAAATGAGAGTTAGCTTGGCTCAGTAGAGCACTTTTATTTGTGGGAGAGATAAGAATAAAGTGGTAGAAAAGTTTTAAAAATATAATTCAGTGTATCAGCTATATATGAACATGATACATACCCTAAGATGACTTAATTAAAATAGTCTTGTTCTCAAAAATTCCTGGTGGAGTAAGTGAAAATATTATGATCTTAACTGTTATCAGACATTAAGCTTATACCTTGGGACATTTTAAGGAAATTAAAAATTTAAAACCCTGAGCTAGTAATACTTCATCTTCAAAGGCTCTTGACATTTTTACAATGTGAATTTCTTTTGACTTACAAAGAATCATAGGTGGCAGCCATTGGTCATAGAGGTGGTGTAGGCTGGGCCTGAGTCAGCAGGGACTGTAAAGGGACAGTCCCTAAGGATAGGGACTACCCTGGCCTTGTATATACCTAAAATAAAGGCCCTTGATTACAGAGGTCATTTTGAAGCTTGCTGAATGAATGAAACATAATGAAATGGTTTAAATAAAGTTACTGACTGATTCCCACCTCCAATTCACAAGAGAACAGATTTATTCTGAATAATGGGGAACCAGGTCTCTAGAGTCTTTTCAAACTAAACTAGATTGTCCCAGGGGTTGTGGCAGAAAGACAGAAGATAGAGGATAAAATGAGCCCATCATCCCTTTTATATTTCTAGCCAGTCTCCTGGGGTTGAATGCATCATAGATTACTGGCTGAATGTGTAAGACACTAAAGACAGCTGGTAGAGTATTAGATGCGGCTTGGGCTTTGACCACCTAACATCCCTTCTGACACCTCACCTTGCAAGAATCTCTATGTAGTATGAAGGTTGTTTGTGTGGCTCACAATAGGGGAAGAAAGGGACTCAGAAACACAAAGCAGGAGGCAGAGTGGAGAGTTCAACATAAATCAGTAAATTACGTTCAACACAAATTAGTAAATTCCTTTCCACTGCTCTTGGACTGTTTTTAAGACTGTACACTGTCCTTTCCCAACCCAGCTACCACTCTCATGTAGTAAAGCAGTACCTGTTAATCTCTGTCTTGAAGTAAAAGAGGGTTGGGGCTTTTAGGAATAAACTACACTTAGATTAGAACACTTGAAGGATTTCTGGATGCCAAATAGCCTTAAAGATTTGCATCTAAAAGTGTTCAGGATGTGCAAGTGAGAGCAGAGAGAATCAGAAAGACTATGAGTTCAGGCTACCGAAGGGAAGCACGTGTTACCCAGAGGAAACAGATTACTACTTGTGGAGACAGTTTAGTGCCATTAGGACTTAAGGGGTTTAAGAAGGCACAAATCCAATATGAAAAACCTTTTATTTCACTCTATTTTTTTCTGGTAACTTTGTGACAAGGTCTTTTTATATATCTCAGACTGGCCTACACCTTGCTATGCAGCCTGGGTTATCCTTGAACTTGCCAGGATCTTCCTGCCTTTGATGCCCAAGTGTTGGAATTGTAGGCATAAGCCATTACAACTGGCTGAACATTTTATTTTTAAAATGACTGAACATTTTGTTTTTACAATATCAGCTCACAATTACACTAAAAAAGAAATGAAACAATATGTGAGGTACCTTAGTACAAGTCTACTTACTGGAAGTGTTACATCATCTATGGATTCAGGTGAGCATATAACATTGAGTTTCACCTTCCTGATCTACTCAATGTCCAGAAAGGGTTGAGTGGGGATGAGAGATATATGATCCTCATCAAAGTTATGCCAGCAGGTAGAACAATGACCAACCTCTACCTTGACACCAGGCACTTTTTACCAGGGCACAAAAGCATGCTTCTTGGATCCAGACTCTACCCCCAGTGAAAAGTGGAACACAATCACAATAGACTTTGCAACTGTGTTACACTTTTATGGCCATTAAAATTCTCTAAAATATGTAACAGTGTTCTTTTTTTTTTTTTGCTTGATAGCTACAGTGGGAGTCATTTGGGTAAATATTTAATTGCTACGGATTTCTGTTTCTTCATCTGAAAAGCAGGGCAATAGTATCGATATCCTTCAGTTTGCTCATTAGTATTGGTTCATTACCAGGAACAGAGATATAATAGTGACTGACAAGGTTCTCATACTGAGTCTGCATGTAGAAACAGACAAAAAATGGTTTCAGTAGTTAATTCATCCTTATGTTAGTATTAGATACTAAAGAGAAATACAGGGGAGATGGAAATGTTAGAAGGTATGTCAATTAGCTGGCATGAATAAATGAATGAATTGATAGGTTCTCCAATAGGATCCTAGATGTCAGAAGATTAATGAGGGTTATAACTTTCTTGGGAAAGTTGTGTGTTCAACGAAACTGAAGGGTTAAGATATCACTCATGCTTTTTTGGAATCTCTATGTGACTAGGACCCTAAAGTATCTGAATGGGAAGGAAAGGCTCTTCCTTCTCCCACTCTTCCTTTTGGATGGAAACATGCTTAGGGGAAACCGAGGTGGGATGGAGGGGGAACCAACCTAGCTTTTGAAAGCTAGAGCAGGAGTGGCAGTGCCTAACCTCTTGATGAGTCTCATGTGGATCCACTGTTACTCCAGGGAACAAGACCAGGGGATCGCGAGGCTTCTGGCACCCAGTAAGTAGTAGAGTTTTCATTAATTAAAAATCCTCTCATTGTGATAGAAGACACAAAGGAGACCAACACTAAAAGTGGGTTACAATAAGCACAGATTCTGGGCTGATTCATTCTCTCCGACATTCACTAGTTTTAGTTCGCCTCTGGAATGGTAAAGCCCTGGGTCAGGTGTGGAGATCAGCTAGATGACAGTCTGAGTCCCTATGGAGTTCACAATCCAGTGCTGGGAATAGACACAGCAACACGGATCATCAGAGAATGGGGAGTGCCACCAGAGGAAGCACTGGGGGTTGTGGGAACAGTGGGGGCACCTGGTGCAACTGGGGAGATCAGGGAAGGCTTTCCAGGAATAGTACCCCAAATGGCATCCCCACTCACATGCACAATTCCAGAGATTCTACTAGAAGGCTGTCAAGAGCCATGCCTTCAGGCTGCACCAGCCTCCCAGAGTCCCCTGCTGCCCGATGCAGTGTCTGCAGAGCCAAACGCATCTTCCGCCACGCGCCACGCCTCATCCTCATCCGGGCGCTGCATCCGACCCTTCAAGGCTCCTGCAGGGGCCTGCCTTTCTCGGCAGGCCCAGCCAAAAAACCAACTCAAAACTCTTTTGTCACAGCAAGCTTAGGGCAAGCCACCCAGCCCCGGGTGCCACGAACCCTCCCTGAGCAACTGCGGTCTACACCACCCCAGCCTCTGTTATCTCTGCGCAAAAGAAGTGACCTTCTTCCAGATGTCAAGCTGGAAGCTGCTGAGAATCCTGCTCACTCTCAGTAGGATTAGCCAAACCAGAAGACTGGCAGTTGGGGAGCGCCTTGTGCGATAGGGGAAGGGGAAAGGCCAAGTTTTGCTGGATCTCCACCTCAGTGGAGAAGTTCTAAGTCTTCTGGGCATTCTGGGTGTCTGTTCCAGCTGCTCCGCTGGCCAGGGAAAGAAGGGGGTCTCAAAAGGCAGAGGCGGGAGGTACGGGGGACCACAGGGCAGGAGAGGGATGGAGATGCTCCCGAGCGGGAAGGCGAGAGAAACTGCAGCCGCGCAGCCTCCAGCGTCCCGAGAAAGAGCTGGGGAGAGGTAGGTGGGTCCAAAAAAGGGGGTGATGATGGAGTGGAGAGCTGAGCCCAGTCCCTGTGACTGTGTGGGGCCAGAGCATTTAGCTCCTGCGGGGAGATGGGGCAGGTTCAGGCGGGCCAAGCTTCGGCTTGGAGAGGGGTTCAGCCCCCCTTGCCGGTACTGGCGAAGAAAGCCTCGGCCGGGGACTTGGGATCGGCCCCAGCCAGGAAGGTCGGTCCCGCCCGCCCGCGCCCGCGCCCGCGGGGAGATGGAAGCGCCCGGGCCGCCGAGCCCTGCAGCGCGCTCCTACCTGCGGGCCGGCAGCCGGCTGGGGTTCGCTCTCCTCCCGGGGGCCGTCGAGCTCCGCGGGCGCCGCCGGGGGCCCCGCGCCCGCTCCCGCGCCCAGGCTCGGCGGGGGCTGCGGCTCGGGCGCCTGCGGCTTCTGCAAGCCCACGGCTCGCGCTCGCTCCCGCCGGCCCACGCCGCCGCTCGGCCTGCTCCGCCTCCGAGTCATGCTGCCGCTCGCGCCGCTGCTCGCTCGCTCGCTGGCTCCGCTCGCGCCGCCGCCGCCGCCGCCGCTCACAGGACAACAGCCAACATGGCGGCGCCGACACCCTCCGCCCGCTGCCAGCGGGTCAGAGGGCGTGCGGAGTCTGCGCCGCCGCAGTGGCCTCCGAAGCCGCCTGCGCCATCTTTGATAAGGTCACTCCCTTCCGTTCCCTCAGGGGTCTCCTCCACCGAGCCACATGGGTGGGTCTGAGCGGTGGCGAGATGCTGCAGAAATGCGCGCGGCTCTGAGAGCTAGTCCAGAAGCTTGATAAATGCCTGTGCAATGAGCGAACGACTAGTTTCTGATGCGGTCCTTTCCTACGTGTCGTTTGACTCCTCTCGAGAGCTCTTGGAGACGAGTGTGACTTATTCCCATTTGGCAGCAGAGACGTGAAGGCTACAAAACTTCTAGGAAAGATATCGTTTAGCCAGAGCTCAGGGACGTGGTCAGCTGGAACTTAAAGACACGAAGGGATCGGCTGTCCGTCTTCTTGAAATGTGCAATTCGCTTCAGTCCAGCATTCCGTATTTGGGGCTACATGATAAAGCCCCACCCCCTTTACCTGAGTCTAGTGGGAAAGCTTCCCAAATAATAGTTACAGCCCATGTGTTAAAGATGAAAGGAATGGCGTACATACTAAATCATCCTTTCCAAAAAAAGTCGTAAGTAGAGCTGAGTTTAAGGGTGCACGAACAAGAATTTAAAACATTTAACGAACGTTTAATTGTTAGAATGGGATTCACCCCATCCGTTTTGTCAAAATAATATAGTATATGCATATGATACAATTTTTTTTAATTACAGTATTGTCCGTCTTATGCCTTGGCCAGCAGAACGGTGAGTAGTTACATTTGGAATTACTATTAATACCATTTAAGTGGAAGGCCTTGCAACTTTACTAACAAGAACATAAATAAAAAATAAATTTAAAAATACTTTATTTATTTGGAAGAGAGATAGCAGGCACTTACACTGTGTGGGTGTGAAGGTTAGATGACAACTTGTGCAAGTCAGCCTTTCCTCCTAATTTGTGGCTCTGAGGATCAAACTCAGATCACTGGGTTTGTACATTGCCACCTTTTATCCACTGAGCTATCTGATTAGTCCTTGATTTTTGAGATAGTTTGTCATTTAGTAGTCCTGGCGAACTCCAACTTGTACTGATCCTCCTGCTTCAGCTGAGATTGCAATCCTTGCTACCATGTCCAGCCAAAAACCTTCATCTCATTGCAGGAATTAATGCCATTATCGAATAAATGAAAGATTCAGATAGCTTGCTATCATTTAGCCATTATTTCTTTAGTTTGGCCAATGCAGATAATTGATAGCCTTAAAGAATGACGGAATCACTAGTGTTGGGAAGCAGAGGCAAGAGGTTGATGAATTTGAGATCAGCCTAGTCTATAGTTCAAGGTTAGCCTGATCTAGGTAGTTGACTCTATTAGAAGAAAACTGAGGCCTGGGGCTATAGCTCAGAGACACAGTAGTACAGTACTTGTGTAGCATGCAGGAGGCCCTAGATTCAGTGTCTAGTACTGGTGTATACCAGTTACTCTTTGTACTGCTGTGAGATAACAACTCAGGCTCAAACAACTTTAACATAGTAAGGAGATTTATTCAGCCTACTGTTCCAGAGGAAAAGGCATGGCTGGCTGGCAGAAGCTAGAGAGTCCTATGTCCTGTCCATCACAGAGGCTCAATGCTGCAAAACTGCAAGAACAGACTTTACTAGATGAAGCTGGACAGAGCTAACCAACCTTTAGGCCCTGTGATTGTCTTCCTCCAGCAATCTCCACCTCCTAAAGGTGCCATGACCTTCCCAAACAACTAAAGAGTCAAACACATGAGTCTGTAGAGGACAACTCACATTTCAAACTATGATATGGTAGGGAAAAAAATGACAGAGTAGTCCGATAACCTTGTTTTGGTAATGTTAGAAAAAGAATAGAACACAAACCCAAGCTTCGTCCATGAATACTGAAGTTTATTCATGAAGAGCCTTCAAAACTCCAGTGCGGAAGCAGCAATTTCCCTTTGAGATGGAAATTACTACTGATTTGGAGTCAGGGTGCAAACTTTTAACAGTTGGAGTGCAGGGGGAAGGAATTATGGTTTGACCATTGGTTCTGTCCCAGAATAACTAGGAGTCTGTCCAATTGTATGTTTTTCTTATCAGATCCTATTAACATTCTTGCTGTGATCTCCAGTGGATTGGAGGTCTTTTTTGATCTCAGATCTATCAAGTGGTGTCTTGGGTTTTGAGGTCTGTTTCTAGATCTATCAGGTAAGGTTCCCTTTTCTTGTGTTGCAGTTCACCTGCATGGTTGATGATAAATCACCGTCAAATGGCTTAAGGAAACAAGGGGTTTATTCTCTTATGATTGTCTAGCTATAGTTCTCAGTCCAGTTTGACAGGTGACACCAACACTAGGGCCGAGGGAACTGGCTACACCATCTGTATATAATGGCCGAGAGAGGGATGATTCTTATTTGCCAGACCAGCATGTCTGGCCAAGTGTACACAAGGATACCAACTTCCTCAATCAGCTCTCTTATTTTATTCCAGGGCCTAGTCTCATCCATCATGGGCTGGACCTTCCCCATCAGCTAAACAATTTCCCGCAGGTTTGCTCTGGGCTTAACTCAACCACTAATTCTCCACAAATGTGCCCAGAGCTCAAATCCTCCACTGTCAAGTTGACACCTGTGCCTAACCATGACAGCCTGGATCATACCTTCTGGTACTGTTACAGCCAGCCAGCAAGGAGGAAGCTTCTAGATGTGTGATAGTTTGTTTTCTCCATGTTCTGTGATTCATGTGTACAGCGTCCTCAGCAACATCACTCTCATGGAACAGATTGTCAGTTTTTGACATCTATTGGCGAGTGCTTGAGTACTTGCTGGGGCATGCATGATGTATCAGTGAGTAAATCATTGAAGAAAGTAGTTTCTCTTTTCCTGTCTGTCATTAACTTTCAATAGTCTCTCAGGGAAGTGTAGTAACTTTTGAGATTTTGCCCATTATACAGTGAAATATCGACAGGCCAAATGTTATGCAGATCTTGTGGAAAAAGACATCACTTCAGTTAGTTAATTGAGTACAATTGTCTTTTTTTTTTATAAACTAGTTTATTTATTTATTTTATTTATTATTTATTCAATTGGTGTGTGTGTGTGTGTGTGTGTGTGTGTGTGTGTGTGTATAGAACTAAGGGTGAATCCGGGATTCATCGTGGACTGCCTCTACCTCCTCTTCGCTCTGTCCCAGAATTCACAGGCTCTGCCCACCAGGACCAGAAGCGCAGACCGCCACCGCTTCCACCTGGCATTTGTACATGGGATCTAAGATCCGAACTCAGGACCCTTTGCTTACAAGGCAGAGGCTTAACCCCTGAGCCATTTCTCCAGCCCCGAGTACAAATAGTCTTATTGTGACCAGAGGATACTGTCTGGCAGGACCCAAACCCATACTTAGACTCTTACATTTTTATGAGCCTTTTCTCCTGAAAGGTTTCCTGAGCCTTGGGATGGTGGGTAATTTAGTTGTATTGTTTAGAACTGAGAAGTCCACATCATAGTCACTTATTCTCTGTACTTTAACCAATTTTGATTCTCTATATTAGACATTTTCCATTATAAATGGAATTGAGAATTGTTCTAATGTATGGGTATAATGGTAAATATTTAGATAGCAGTTTACTATCAAGTACTTATAATTAAATCTTAGTAGTTTGTCCCCACGTGGAGCCTATGGTCTCCTCTGTCACAGATTCTTGGCCTGATTTTTACATTAGCAGGGATGTGTTCCCTGAATAAAAGCAGACCTTAAATAGAATCAGAAAGCAATTGGTTGGTTATTCCTATACTATTCATGCCACTACTGTACCAATGCTCATCCCTCTACAGGTTGTTTTTGTAGCTTGCAGCACTCACAGCTGGCAGTTTGCATCATACCTTTGATTCTGGAAACCTGGCCAGAAAGGAAGAAGTTTCCAGATATGTTCCAGCTTGTTTTCTCCATTTCCTGTGATCCATGTGTATGGTGTCTTCAGCAAGGAGGTTTTAGAGGGAAAGCAAGAGCAATGGCAAAAGACTCTGGGGGCCTTTGAGACCTCTCTGACCAACATGGCATACCTGGCACTGTAAATTTTGTTTCCTTTCATGTGGTTTCTGGTTAGTAGCACCTCAGGCCAAATGTCCTGCAGGTCTTTTGGAAGTAAACATCACCATAGTGAGTTCATGTAGAATGGTAAGTGGTGTATAGGATGCTGCCTGCTAGGAAAATAATCTCATTCTTTGTTAGAAAATACGAAGGCTGGATAGACAGTTAAGCATGTGCTCCCCAGGAAATTGAAAGTATAGGGCTGGAGAGATGGCTCAGGGGTTAAGACTCTGCCTTCGCAAGCAGAAGGTTCTAAGTTCAGTTCCCAAGTCCCACATAAAAATTCCAAGGGTGGAGGCCCTGGTGGGCAGAGCCTGGGAAATCCCAGAGCAAAGCAAAAAGGAAGTAGAAGCAATCGAGGATGATTCCCAAAGTCACCCTTGGTCCTCCACAGGCACACACTGAAACATGCAGGCATGTGCGAGCGTGCGTGCACGCACCCGCGCGCGCACACACACACACACACAAAATAAATAAAGCTTAAAAAAAGAAAAAATTAAAGTACAGTATGTTGGTCTGGCTCACTGTCATTTTCTTCAAGGACTTCAAGAACTAAAGTTATAGCCCGATACTTTAGGGATTTCTGCATACAGATTGTCTATCTCTGACCACATTGGATACCAGGAATGTTGATTCTCTGGCTCTCAGACTGGCCCTTTGTCATGGTTGGATACTGGAGTCAACTTGAGGGCATAGTTGTGAGAAATTAATAGTTGAGTTTAGCCCAGAGCAAGCCTGCCAGGATATTGATGGACAGGCCCAGCCCATGGTGGGTAGGACTTGTCCCTGGGCAGGTGAATAAGACAGAGGAAGCTGGTTAAAGAACTTGGCATTCTTTGTTATACTTTGTTACACTTGGCCAGATATGTTGGTCTGGCAAGAAGCGATTGTCCCTCTCAGCTGTGTGAAAGACTGAATGTGTGGATATGGTGTGGCCAGGTCCTTTGGCTCTTTGTGTTGGTGTAGACTCTCCTGCAAAGCTGGACAGGAAACTGTAACTGGGAATCATAGTGCAGAATAAAACCCCTTGTTCTCTTCAGTGTGTTTGTGAGTTTATCAGCAACCTTGTGGGCTAACTGCTACACCATCCAGACATGCACTGGAAATTAGAAGAGCTCTCCAATTTCCCTCTCTCTTCTTCTATCAAATCAGAGATCCCATACCCAGATTTACATACCCATTCCCAGCCCCACGACTATTCTCTATGGATAAATAAAATCTGGCAAGACTGAAGGGAAGATTTTCACCCTTCTCCTTCTAGGACAACAATGGACTTTCCCACCTATTTCATCCCCACTTTTCTAATTCTGTCTCTCTGAATTTACTTCCCTTTCTGCCTTTTTCATATTTCTCGACCATGACAGCTTCTTGGGTCACCATGCTTGTACATGATACACTTAGAGAACTTTTAAGAAGTGATAATGACCAAGAGTGTCCTCAAAAACCCTTAAAAAGTCATGGTACAGCAGCCCTGTCATATTCATAATATACAGCACCACTCTACTCTCTGGTTTTTGCATACATACCACCCCCTTTCCAAGATGTTCCCTGAATCTTGGGTTAGAGAGTGATTTAGATGCCCTCTTAGGGCTGAGGAGACCACAGTCACTTATTCTCTTCACTTTGACCAGTTGTGATTCTCTATATGAAACACCTTCCATTACAAAAGGATGCTTCTTGATCAAGGGCTGAGAAGTGTTCTAATCTTGGGTATAATAATATGCATTTAGATGGCAGTTTGATATGTCTCCTGATAGATCTATCTATAGATATAGATATCTGTAGATGTAGATCTATCTATATAGATATAGATAGATATAGACATATCTTTTTGGTGTTCTCTTATACTTCCTGCACCTGGTTGGACAAGCCTTTCCTTAGATTTGGGAAAAAATTTTATATGCTGTTATTGAAGATGTTTCCTAAGCTTATTTCATATATGTAATCCTTATGATATGTAGGTTTGGTCTTTTCATGGTGTTTCAAAGATACCGAATGGTCTGCTTATGAATTTTAAAATTATAGCAGTTTCTTTGATTGACTGATCCAATTCCACCATCTTTTCATTAAATTCTGATAGTCTGTCTTCCATTTAATCTAGACCTTCCACTGAGTTTTTAGTAGGATTTATTGAATGAGTTTTATTTCAGTTTGGGTTTTCTTTATTTTCTTTAGTATTTTCATTATTGTGCTTTATTTTCATATCTTAAATTGTCTTCCATTTCTGGAGTTTTTCTTTTCTTTGCATGCATATATGCATAAATATGTTTGTAGGTATGTGTACAAGAGTGCACTTGAGTGTGTGTGTTCCTGGAGAGGTCCAAAGGTAACACTGGTAACCACCCTGAATTGCTCTTCTACCTTATTGCTTTGCTTTGGGGTTTCCCAGACTCTGACTTCCAGGGCCAGAATTACAGGCTTTGACCATTTCCACTTTTTTTTTTTTTTTAACATGGTTGTGGGGATCCAAACTCAGGACCTTTTTTGCTTGGGGGGCAAAGAATTTAACCACTGAGCTATCTCTCAGCCCTATTGTCTTCTTAAGTTCATTTATACATTTGTCCATGTTACCTAGATCTCTTTAATCACATTTATAATTATTTTTTTAAGTCTTTATTTTGATAGCAATTCTTTCTTGATTGCTGTCCAATGAGTTACTCTCACTGAGAAGCTGATATTATGAAATTGGTGATTTTGTGAGAAGACACAATTTCTTGTCTGTTTCTATTATTTCTGTTTTTACAATGAGACTTAGGTATCTGGGATTTGGTTGTTACTGCTTTCTTTGGGATATGTTTAGCATACCTGTGTCTATTGGATATATGAAAGTTTGTAGTTGTTGTTTTAGCTACTTTACTGGATGTTGCAGTCAGCCTGCAACATTGATGATAAATGGCCATCAAACAGCTTAAGGGAACAAGGGGTTTATTTCCTTGCAACAGTTTGGTTACAGTTCTCAGTCCAGTTTGAAGGCCGAGCACGCACCAACACCAGGGCCTAGGGAACTGGCCACCATCACCACATAATGGCTGAGAGACAGACAATCCTTACTTTCCAGACCAGCATGTCTGGCCAAGTGAACAGAAGGATGCCAACTCTCTCAACCAGCTTTCTGTGATTTATTCCAGGCCCTAATCCCGCCCACCGTAGGCTGAGCCTTCCCCATCCACTAGACAGTCTCCTGCAGGTTTGCTCTAGGCCTAACTCAACCATTAATTCTCTACAAATGTGCCCAGATCTCAAACTTTCAACTGTCAAGTTGACACCTGTGCCTAACTATGACACTGGATTTTTATGGATAGATGTCAATTGAAGTTTCAACTCAAGACCACTAGTTGTTGATTTTTGGATGGGGTGTCTTGTGTTCAACCTGGGGTACGTGGGTGCAGCTTCAGTGCTGAGATGATGGTGGTAGAGTTTTAGTTAATAAAAGTAGGAGGAGGAGGAAGTAGGATAAGTAAGGATCAGGATAAGTATTAGCTTCCATTTTAAAAGAAAAGATAGCTATGGGACAGTTCAGGTATTGCTGAAATGCACAGATTTTAGTGTTTGTTACAGTTATGATGAAGGATTACAATTATGGAATTGTAACAGGAGGGGATAAGGTGGCATGAGAAAAAAGAAGAGTACTAGGTCTTAGAGCTTGTGTTATGGGAGGTGGCGAAGTGTTATGGTAAAGCATGACTTATGGTAAACTGGGTGGAGCATCACAAGTAACACAATGTTAAATCCTATCTGTGTGATATGCTATCAAAAGCCCAACCCTGGTAAGATATTTAAGTATGGAAATTAAGTAAGTGAATATAAGACATTAAAAATACTTGTGAACTTCTGGCACAGATGGCTTGAGCTGAAAGGTGAACTTTACAGTATTCCCTGGGTCTAGCAGGATGCAGGTAGTTTTCTATGGGGGATGGTCAAGAGGCAGCCATTGGTCTCTGCCGTCTTGCTGTATTAGTCAGTGTTCTCTAGAGGAATAGAACATATATATATATATATGTTGTTAGATTAACTTACAAGATGAAATCTGAGTAGTCCCACAGGAGCTGCCTGAAGCTGCTCAGTTCTTGAGGTGAACGTCGCTGCAATCCGATACTGGTACTGAAGAGCCTGAAGACTGGAGGATTCCTGAAGAGTCCTTGAACCTCTGTTATGCTGAAGGGCCAGAGGCTGGTCTTCTGATGTCAGCAATGAAGAGGGGCAGGCTGAAGAGAATAGGCTCTGATGTTAGAGAAGAACAGCAACAGAAATGAAGAAAGCAGCAGCAGACCATCAGCGAACTGGGCACAGCAAGTTGACACAGGGCAAAGAGAGGCCAAGTCTCTCCCCCTTGTACTTTCTTTTATCTGGTCCACCACTGAAAAGCTCCACCCATTGTAGGCTGGGCCTTCCATGTCAATTAGTCAATCTCTTGCGGACTTTGTCAAGAGCTTGCCTTAACTATCATTTCTTCATAGCTGTGCTCAAAGCTCAGCTTGCAACTGTCAAATTGACATCTGTATGTAACTATCACACCTGTGTTTCTTGCAATTCTTTCCAAACTGGGAGTTGTGAGTATTTTCCTTGTAGTTCCCTGGAACCTCTATACTCTGTAGTAGGTTGTATTAATCTATGTGAATCCTGTTTTAAATATCTGTGAAAAATCTATGAAATTTCTGTGTAGCTTTACTTGTTGTCAGCACCATGGTGGCATTTTCTTGGGCTAATTAACTGTGATCTGAAAGCTAAAGATGGCAGAAATGAACTCTGTCCCACTAGAAGGACTGATGTTTCTTGGTGTAGGTAGCAGTGGGTGGCTATATATAGTTCAATACTGGTGCTTTGTACCATTATCTGATTCCACTGTTCTTCACTGGGGTGTTTTTGGAATTTATTTCTAAACTCTCTTAGTGCTGCTTCTGTAGAAATCCTGAAAGCATTCCTGTAGTCCATTCTGTAGTTTGCAATCTCAATTTGCAGAGTTGGGGACTGCTGCATCTGTGATAGCAGCTGTGTGTGTGTGTGTGTGTGTGTGTGTGTGTGTGTGTGTGTGTGTATGTGTGGTCAGTATAGGGAGTGAAAGGTAAAGAAAGATCATTGGAGTTGCTACCAGATGAGTAATAATTGTAGAAGCAGTTAGTTAGTAGAGTGACAGAAAATTCCTGTTCCCTTCGTTTCCCTAACTGTAGTCTATTAGTAGTTCCAATATGGCTTCTATGCTGCCATCGTAACTGAAAGTGCAAAAGCCACTGAGTTCCTGGTTCAGTCAGAGATACTTATAAAACCTATATATAAATGGATCTATATAAATCAAGTTTCCAGAAAAAAAGTGACAAATGTTAAAGATTTTACAAGGTCAACTATTTAGATTGTGTGTGTGTGTGTGTGTGTGTGTGTGTGTGTGTGTGTGTGTGTATACAAGAGGGGACATAGGTCTCACCTCAAACAGAATAGGAGATACTTTACTCTGAGTCAGATGATAGACTGGGTCAGATAAGTGGTGATAGATTGGGAACACAGATTCAGATCACCCTAATAACGTTCCACTATAGAAAAGGTAGCATGAACTTTTTACAGTCACAGCACAATAGAAAGAGATCGTGTGTGTGTGTGTGTGTGTGTGTGTGTGTGTGTGTGTGTGTGTCTACCTCCTTACTGCTTTGCTTTTGGGTTTCTCAGGCTCTGCCTTCCAGAGCCAGATCTGCAGACTGCTATCACATCTGCCCAGAATTATTATGTGGGATCTGGGGTATGAAATCAGGTTCTTTTAGTTGCAAGACAAAGGCTTTCATTCTTGAGCCATCTCCCCAGTCCATTGGTAAACTTACAACTTTCTTTTGTGCTATAGGTGGATATAAGAAACCATATTGATTGTTCTTCTACCTTGTTCTTTTGAGACCAAGTTTCTAATTAAACTCAAAGCTCGTCTACAGGGCAGCCTGACCAGCCTGCTTGCTCTGGGGAGTCTTACTTTCTACCATCCATGACTTAAATTATCACATGTTCTTTAGCCAGTCACCTGCTGGACAAAGCTTGATTCTATGAACATAAGTGCAGATACCTCTTCAACACAATGATTTCATTTCCCATGGGTCACATTGTTGGATCTTTTTTTAAAAATTTTTTTATTTATTCAATTGTGCGTGTGTGCATATGTGTGTGCGTGCGCCTGTGTCTGTGTCTATGTGTGTGTAGAACCACGGACGAATTCGGGAACCACCATGGACGCCTCCACCTCCTCCTCGTTTACTCTGTCCCGGGATTCACAGGCTCCGCCCTACCAGGACCAGAAGCGCAGGCGGCCCTCGCTTCCGCCCAGCGTCTATACGTGGGATCTGAAATCCGAACTCAGGACCTCCCGCCTGCAAGGCAGAGGCTTAACCCCTGAGCCCCCTCTCCAGCCCACATTGTTGGATCTTATAGGAAAGGGTGGCAAGTAGATGTGATTTAGGGTGCTCACCTTTGTGACAAAGTTGCCCTGTGCCAGATCGAACCTGAAAACCAAAGCACACGAATGAAAGAAATAGCAGAGCCGAGGGGATATCTCAGTGGTTAAAGTGCTTGTCACATGAGCAAAAGGACCAGAGTTCAAACCCCTAGATCTCACATAAAATTCTTGGTGGATGAGGTGATCTACCTGTAATGTACACACAGTTAACACTCTTTTCATAGAAGGGTTTAAATCTGTCATTTGTGAAAACATGGATGGAATTGGAGGTCATTATTTTCAGTAAAACATGCTGGTCACTGAAAGAAAAATACTGTATGATCTTACTTACGTACTAGGTTGGTGGGAGAAAGGGTCAATGGGTACAAAAGTAGGGCTTGCACAGTAGGGTATCTACAGATGATGCTAATGTATATTTATATATGTGTATTTGTAAACTTTCTTTTAAATTTATTTTATTTTTATGTGTGTGTGTGTGTGTGTGTGTTAGAGTGTACTGTATATGTCTGTGGAGGTCTGAGATTGACTTCAGGAATCACCCTGGATTGTGCTACCTCCTCTTTGTTTTTACTCTGGAATTTCCCAGCCTCTGCTTTTCAGGACCAGAAGTACAGGCCACTGCCATTTTCATTTGGCATTTTTATGTGGGATCTGGGATCTGAACTCAGGACCTTCTACTTGTGAGGCAAAGGATTAACCCCTGAGCCATCTTTCTAGCCCTACATGTATATTTTAAAATACTAGAAGAAGTATTCTTTAAATGTTTTCAACTCAAGCAAATGATAAATACTTGAAAAGATACATATGCTTACACTCAGTTGAACATCACACATGTAAATGTGTATTAAAACATCATATAGTGCTGGGCTGGTATGGTGGCCTGCCTATAATTCTAGCCTTGGAAGGAAGAGCCTAGGAACCCCCAGAGCAAGCTGGAAGCCAATGGTGTGTTCTGGGTTTAATTAGAGAGCCAAGCTCACAACAACAAGGTGGAAGAGTGACCAAGGAGGATTCCGGATATCACCCTTGGGTCTCCACAGGCACACATACCCAAATGTACTTTTTTGTACATATGCCCACCTATGCTGGGGTGATTTTCCCAGGCACACACTGTGATGACTCCAGGCCGTTGGGGTGGAGAAAGGCAAACATGCTGCAGGCCCTTTACCCCCTCACCCAAATCCAGGGGACTCCGGACACAGCAGGGAGTCTGTCAAGGCGAGACTCATTCACTCACTCATTCATTCATTCACACACTCAGTTACACAACTGCTGGCTGTGATGACGAAAATAAGTAAAGCCTGACCGCCTGCACCTCCGCCTCAGCCCTCCAGAGACTCGGCAACGGATGGGGAGTTTGTCAGAGCAAGATCTCAGTTTATTGGAGGTAACAAATCAGCTTATATAGACAAAGAACCAGAGCACGTGAAACAGGCAGTCAATTACTTTAATGGTCAGTACAGCACATAGGCTGCATAGGTCAAACTAAACATAAATCTATATTGGCTCCTATGAGCCAGTTAGGGTTCTCTGTAATGTGATCAGAGTTACACCTAGGACACCAGCTCCCAGCGCCATCTTTGGTCCCATATGCTAAGCCATGCCCTGCTCACTCCCTCCCAGACCGTTATCCCTGGGCAGGCCCAACACACCTACATGTGCCCATGTACATGCAAAAGCACACACATATGCATAAGTATGCACTCCAGTCACATATGGATCTGAAAACCCATTCACAAAAAGCCATCACATAGTATTCCATAAATACACATAATTGTGTTACTGATCAATTAAAAATGAATATGAACTAAATGCATTAAAATTTAACCTATTTCTGATTTCTTTTGAATTCCATAACTAATCTATTAGCTATCTTGTCAGATTTACACTTAAAATCATCAAGAACCAGGTGAGTGGGGGTACACTTGTCATTCTAATTACTGAGGAGACTGAGGCAGGAGAATCATTTGAGTTTGGAGGCTCGTCTAGGCAACATAGCAATACCACTTTCTCAAAGCAAACCAATTCCAAACAAAATAAATATACACCAAGAATCCATCCCTGATAACCTACACTACTGTTACCAATATCTTGTCATCTAGATGATTGCAATTAACTTTGTACTTAACCCTTCTTTCTTCTATTAACTCTTCACCCAGCTTAATTCTAACAGTAATCGGAATAATCCTTTTAAATAATGAGATAAATCATCTTACTTTTTTGATCAAAGCTGCAGTGATTTTTGTCAGATATAAAATCCTTACTACTATGTATAAGGCCCTTTGACATCTCTTACTCCAGTTTTCTCTTTTCGCTCTGCTTTAGCCACGTTGGTCTCTGCAGTTTCTTGGAATGGTAAGCTAGCTCCTGCCTTAGGAATCTGTGTACACTGCATCTTGCACTCAGTACATTCTTCCCTCCACAGCTCAGTTCATTCAGTCTTTGCTTGAGCATCATCTTGTCCTCAATGTTTCTTTAGTGATCAGCATGTTCCACAATCCACGGAGCTTCTGATTTACATAAACTTAACCCTATACTAAAAAAAAATTTCCTCTTATTCATCCTCTCCTCAAACTTTAAGAATATATGTGGGGCACTCCTTTTCTTCCTCAGACTTCCTCAGCAGAGCATATTCTAATGACCGTGTGAGCAGAGGTCGTGGTCTCCTTCTTTCCTCAAAAACTTCTGTTCTAGGTTTCAAGGACCTCTTTCCACCTTAGAAAAATTTATTCCATTGGGTTTTGGGCCCATCTCTTCCTACCTTTTTCTTGAGGAACTGGCTCTTGTGGAGCAGTAAGAAAATAGAAATGACAATGGAAAAAGCCAGTTCCTCAAGAAAAAGCTAGGAACTTTATTATAGACAGGTATTAATTCCTCAGGGAAGGGCCAGGCAGTCAGCCCTTAAGAATACTGGCAAGTCACGCAGGGTGTGGGACCACTGATTAGTCAGAAGGGAGAGAGGAAAAGTGGGAGCACTTTTGTGGCTTCCACTGTGCTCTGGATGGCTGGCCTGAGCGTCTGGAGGATCAACATGCCTGATATTTGACATGGGACAGAGACAGAGTCTAACACGATCCATTTCCAGGTCAAATAGAATTCCTGAGGTCTCATGTGATGATCTTATTCCAGAGGGGTTCCAGAAAAAGCCAGTGGGCCAGACCAGTGTACTACTGTTTTTACAGGGAAGGCTCATGATTTTAACTCCTCTCAGCCTTCCTTATCTAACAGGCAGCATCCTAGGCACCACTTTCCACTAGCTGGCTCTCTACTCCTTTTTTTTTTTTAAGAACCTTTATTTTTTTATTTATTCAATTGTGCACATGTATGTGTGTGTGTGTGTGTGTGTGCATGCATGCGTGTATGTGTGTGTAGAACCACGGACGAATTCGGGAACCACTATGGACTGCCTCCTCCTTGTTTACTCTGCCCCTGGATTCACAGGCTCCGTCCTATCAGGACCAGAAACGCAGGCCACCCCAGCTTCCACCCAGCGTCTATACGTGGGGTCTAAGATCCGAACTCAGGACCTTCCGCCTGCAAGGTAGAGGCTTAACCCCTGAGCCACCTCTCCAGCCCCTGGCTCTCTACTCTTGATCCACATCACTAACCAGAAACACTACACCTCCTTACCCAGATAGTTCGTATTTTATTCCCTTCAGTAGCTAAGTTAAGACACCATTCTGAGCTGGACATGGTGGTGCATGCCTGTAATGCCAGAAACTTGGGAGGTTGAGGTAGGAGAATTTCAGCGAATTTAAGACCAGTTTGAGGTACAGGGTAAGATTATATCACAAAATAAAACAGAAGCAATAAGGATACTGTCCTGTGTGAGATCTTAAACTCCTCTTCCTTATTTCAAGCCAAACATATCAGAAAAAAATGTCACATACCTGTCAGTGATGTTCTCTGAAACCTGGCTGAAAGCATGTATCTGCCAGCTTCCCCCTGTTCAAAGCCAATGCCCTATCTATGATCTATCTTTTATCTTAGTCCACAGAAAACTTGGATCCGTTTCTGGCTTTCTTAAGCAGGATGCTCATGCTGCTCCACTCATTTTTAGAAACTGCTGCAAATTAGGAAAGTGATTATATATAATTATATATTTATAATTTAGTGTGTGTGTGTGTGTGTGTGTGTGTGTGTGTGTGTGTGTGTCTTGGAGGGTACCCCGTGGAGGACCAAAGGTGATTTCAGTAATCATCCTGGATTGCTTTTACCTCCTTCTTGCTTTGTTCTGAGATTTCCCAGGCTCCACCTACTAGGTCTGGAAGTGCAGGCCTCTATCATTTTTGCCTGGCATTTTTATGTGGGACCTGGGTTCTGAACTCAGGACCTTCTGCTTGGGAGAGAGAGTCTTAATCCCTGAGCCATCTCTCCAGCCTGGAAAGTGATTCTTTAATATTTTTTATTTATTCTTCAACATTTTCACGCGTGTGTACAATGTATCTGATCATATCAACTCCAAACCCTCCCACTCCTTTTGAGCTCCCCCAATGTTCCCCCTCCCATCTTCATGTCCTCTTTTTATTCAGTTACCCACCAAGTCCTGTTAGCTCTGTCCACATGAACAGGCCACAGCTGTTTCTACCTGGTAATTTTACGTAGGAGCTGGGATGCAAACTCAGGACCTTCTGCTTGCGAGGCAGAGTCTTAACCCCTGAGCCATCTCTCCAGCACCCAGTCCTAAGTTTTTAAAGTTGGCAGCATGAGAGAAGAAAACTAGGACATACTAGAAAGATAATGAACAATGTCGACACAGTTCTTGATTTATCTCACAATTCTGAGTTCTCTCAAAGGCAGTAGAGGCAGAAGCAAGACACAAGGGCTCAAAGGCGCTGTCCACAGTTCTGAATTGTGGAGCATATTTTATAAACTGTAATAAACATCTTTCCTCTGTTCAAATTCTTAGTATTTTTTCCTCATAACCTAGTATTTTGTGAAACAGAATAAAACTTACCATGTGTTTGGATTCCATGTGTGTTATATTTCTATAACATATACCAAAAAAATTAGTCCCAATGTCTGTACTTATCTAATTTCAGACTTTAACAAAACACTACAAGGCCCAGCCCTGGCTCATGGCTGACAATAAACTGCATTGTTCCATGACAGTGGTTATCAGACTCCTAAATGGACAAAAAGCAGAACATGCCTTGTGCCTGCAATGATATGTGAAAACGCAGCACATCAGTGATTCACAGCAATGTTTCAAAGTGCATCAACATAGACGTTGGAAATCAATTATGATGTTCTCAAGTTGCAGAAGTATTCTACTAATGACAGGACACCCTATTTCAGAGTGATGGCAGGGCTGGGAACATAGGAGCAGGGTGAACCCATCATTTTGGTATCCCTCCACTTGGCAAGGATTCATTCCACCCTGGTTACCAAGACTACTGACCATGGATTCACTGTGAAATTCAAGGGAGATGTTGAAGAGGTAGATTATCTCCACATTCATGACTCCCACCCAAGATTCTTGCTGGATTATATTAAGTGTTTTGTCCTTTTTGCACAGTGCCTCGACTCCTGCTTCCTTATCCCAATATTCACACTCCCTTTTTTTTCCTCATTTTTGTCTACTCTGAGACCCCAGCCACCATTTCTGCCTGGTGGGACCTGGGATCTGAACTCAGGAACTTCTGCTTTAGAGAGAGAGTCTTAACCTCTGAGCTATCTCTCCAGCCCAAGTATTTTCCATGTACGTGGTTTTCCTTCCTCAACTTGTTGAACCAGGTGTTCAGGAAGCCAAATGAGAGATTTATCCTGGGAGAAACACAAATATATCCCCAGCTCCAGTACAACACCAGGTCTGGGCTAGTCCATTTTGCTACCAAGACATCTTTTCATATTACAATGCTTTAAGGCATTCGGGTAAGTGCCAAAAGCACTCTGCTGCTCTAAGTCCATCTTTACTTATGTTTAAAAAATTTAAAGTATAAATGATAGAGGAAAGAATAGTATAAGGAGTATCATTGGTAGTTCTTCCTTCTCCCCCTTTTATTTTTAAATAATGCTTAATCATGCAATTAACTTGTTCCACAAAACCTTGGTCTTAAGGATTGTATGGAGTGCCTGTAAAATGAGAAATTTCATGAGTGGAAAGAAAGTTTTTTAATGCAGTAGAAGTATATGCAGGTGTATTATAAGTTTTTAGTATTTGGCAGAAGCCTTTAAAAGAAAGGATATGACATGTTTGATGGCTTCTGTTAAAGGTAGAGCAAAGATAAACAATAAGTATCAACAATAACATGAACATTTTATAATTTTCCAAAAGAAGGAACATCCGTATATTAGATGTGATTTGGATGCAGTCCTCTCGGTAACAGTGCAAAGGAAGGCAAGGGCTGAATAGAGACTTTTATGCAAGAAAGACATTGCTTAATAATTAATTGAGCTTGTTCTTTTGTTAAATGAAATTTGGCTCTTAAGAAGGAGGCATTTTGATGATTAAGAGCGTGTAATTGTTTTGCAGCTGCTATCTTATCCTCATTAACAATTCCTGTAAATAATCAGCCAAATTATTTCCTTCAGCCAAAGGGCTGAGCATTCCACTATGAGACCTAATGTGAGAAATAAAAAAGGAGTATTTTTCTAGAAGGAATGAGAGACTGAATTTGATTTTAAAATAGATGATGTACAAGATGCACTCAACCTACCAACCATGCAGTTTCCAAATGTTTAATGGTTGAGGAAATTGTAATAAGGCAACATATACCATATACAATTCCATTTATTGTACAGAAACATTCTTTTGTTGAATACGAAAAAAATCTATTGATCTTGTGGGTTAACACCCCTTTGCCTCCATAAAATCAATTATTGCAGGGATGGCAAAGGGAGTGTTTTTGTAAGTTTGGGAAAGACAAATAAATGTTTAGAAGCAAAATCCAAAAGTTTATTAAAAGGAAAATGATTACTAGATTTATTAGAAGGAAAATGATTAACCTTATAAGGATATTGAGCTAAAGAAATGGCAAAATGATTAGAAGTTCATTGTAAATAACAAATTTGAGAGGCATCATAAGGAACAATTTTTTGAGGTTCTTGTCCAAATTTTTTTTGTACATTTTCCGCTCGTAATAATTAAATCTGCAACTATTACCCAATAGGAATTAATTACTCTTTTTAAACTAGGGGCTGGAAAGGTGGCTCAGGGGTTAAGCCTCTGCCTTGCAGGCAGAAGGTCCTGAGTTCGGATCTTAGACCCACGTATAGACGCTGGGTGGAAGCGGGGGTGGCCTGCGTTTTTGGTCCTGGTAGGGCGGAGACTGTGAATCCCGGGGCAGAGTAAACAAGGAGGAGGTGGAGGTGATCCATGGGGATTCCCAAATTCGCCCGTGGTTCTACACACACACACACACACACACACACACACACATGCGTGCGCACATACATGCAAATTGAGTAAATAATAAATACTTAAACTAATAAAAAGATGGATCCATTCCAAAGGACCATGGTCCCATAATACTCTAGTAGGAAAATCAGGAGATGGGAGAATTAAAAGTTGTGGATGATTTATATCTGAACTTAGGAATTTTATTTGAGTTGTTTGAAGAGCTTCTTAAACCTTTTGTTAAGCTATTGTCATTTCCCTGTAGGACTTTGGATTGGAATCTACTTTAAGAATATTAAATAAATCCCCTTTCCCCACCCGCCGCCTGGGACACGTGCAGTCCAGCCAGAACTCACCTCGACCTAGGTAAGCTCCGCCCCCGCCCACCCCCAGAACCCCAGGCCAAATAATTCAGTTCAGTGAAAAACGCACAGAAAGAAAGTCTTAAGAGTTAAAACGACAATGCCCAAGTCAAAGTGCAAATCCATGAGAAACAACACCCAAGAAAACAAATCTCCCACTGAAGGAATTAATACCATAATGATAGACTCCAACCAGAACAAACCCACGGAAAATAGCCAAGAAAGCCTGACCCAGGATAACAACTTTCAAAACATGATTATTACCATGCTCAATACTATGAAAGAGGAAATCTGGGAGGAATTAAATAACTGAATCAAGCGCTTTGAAGAGGAACATAACAGACACTTGAGGAGTTGACAAAAACAGTTCAAGAAACAAAAACAGGCATAGAGCAGTTAAAACAGACTCAAGCAGAATTTAAAACTGAACTAAAAGACAAATTATCTTCAACCCAGAACTCAACAGAGAGTCTTATCAGCAGAACTAATGAAGCAGAAAACAGAATTTCATACCTTGAAGACAAAGTGGGAGTATTAACCAGCACAATGGAAGAGGTTGTTAAAACTAAAAAGATACTCAAGAGAAATATTCAAAAGTTATGGGACACCCTGAAGAAGCCTAACATGCATATTCATGGAATACCAGAGCAAGAATCTCAAAATACCACGCCTGAGGAAATTTTTCAAAGGATCATCAAGGAAAACTTTTCTCATCTAAAAAAAGAGAGACCCATCCATATACAAGAGGCATTCTGCACCCCAAACAAATATGACCAAAATAGAAATTCACCACGGCAAATAATAGCTAAAACACTCCACGTTCAAGATAAAGAAATGGTGCTGAGAGGTTCAAGGGAAAAAACAAGTCACTTTTAAAGGTAAACCTATTAAAATAACAAATGACTTCTCAGAAACAGTGAAAGCAAGAAGAGCTTGGAGAGACATACTTCAAGTATTGAATGAGGAAAAATGTCAACCCAGGCTGATATACCCCGCAAAACTATCAGTCATGATCGAGGGAGAAAGAAAAATCTTCCAGCACAAAGACAACTTGAAGGGATACATGTCCGCCAAACCAAGCTTTCAAAAAATGCTAGAAATGATACTCAAGCATGAAGAAAAAAACAGGCATATCCAGGAGAACAGAAGGGACATATAACACCACTAAAAGCGAAACAATATACTTACAAAAGCCACTAAATATAATAAATGTCTGGAATTAAAAATAGTTTCTCCATTATAACACTAAATGTTAATGGAATTAACTCATCAAGCAAGAGACACAGATTACAAACTTGGATTAAAAATCACAATCCATCAATTTGCTGCCTGCAGGAAACCCATCTCACCACAAAAGATAGGCACATCCTAAAAATAAAAGCCTGGTCAAAAATTCTGCAAGCTAATGGAAGCAGAAAACAGGCAGGGGTAGCCATTATGCTATCTGACAAAGTGGATTTCAAACAAAAAAAAAATCATAAGAGACACAGATGGCTACTACATTTTAGTCACAGGTCCAATTCACCAGGAAGACTTCACAATACTGACCATATATGCACCCAATACGCCCCCTCCCCCAACGTTCATTAAGCAAACCCTACAACATCTAAAGCGAGAAATCAATCCCAAAACGATAATTCTTGGGGATTTCAATACCGCCCTCTCAACATGGGATAGATCAATAGGTTAAAAAACTTAACAGAGACACTTTGGAGCTTAATCAAACCTTTACTGAAATGGACCTTACAGATCTCTATCAAACTTTTCACCCACACACCAAAGAAATTGCAGGGGCTGGAGAGATGGCTCAGGGGTTGTGACTCTGTCTCACAAGCAGAAGGTTCTGAGTTCGGATCCCAGGTCCCACGTTAAAAAAAAAAAAAATTTAAAAAGAATATGATGGGAAGGCTGGACTCAGTTCCTCATCCAGGTCAAGGTTACACCAAAGAAATTGCAAAGGAAATTCAAGATTTCCTGAAAGTGAAAGATAATGAAAATACAACTTACCGAAATCTCTGGGACACACTGAAAGCTGTCCTAAGAGATAAGTTCATAGTTCTTAATGCCTACATCAAAAAAGTGGAAACATCACAAATAAATAACACTGCGCTAAAAGATTTAGAGACACTAGAGCAATCTGATCCCAAAAGCAGTAGAAGGGAGGAGATTAGCAAAATAAGGGGAGAAATATCTGAAATCAAGATTAGGAAAACGATACAGAAAAATCAACCAGTCAAAAAGCTGATTTTTTGAAAAAATCAATAAGAGTGATACACCCCTAGCTAAATTAACCAAAAGTAAGAGAGAGAAAGCCCAAATTAACAAAATTAGAAATGAAAATGTAGTTATCACTACTGATACCCAAGAAATCTAGAGAATTATGTCATATTTCAAAAACTTACACTCTGTGAAATTTGACAACACAAAAGAGATGGATGAATTCTTAAGTAAACACAACTTACCTAAATTGAATCAGGAAGTTGTGAATTATTTAAGTAGTCCTATAACATATGAGGAAATTGAGGAAGTAATCTCAAATTTTCCCACCAAAAATGTCCTGGACCAGATGGATTCAACACAGAGTTCTACCAGACATTTAAGGAGCTAATAATACCAACACTCCTTAAACTGTTTCATCACCTGGGGTGTGGACTCAGTGTTCTCCACCTCCCCTCAGCTGAGCCTAGAGCAGAGAGGCCAGGAATCTGCCGGTGTGAGAGAGGCAGTACGTCAGGAGCCTTGCCTGACTGTCCTAGCGACACATTGAAAAAAAAAAACAAACTGTTTCATCAAATAGCAAAGGAAGGAACACTACCAAATTCCTTCTATGAAGTTAATATTGTCTTAATCCCAAAACCTAATAAAGATTCACTTAAAAAAGAAAACTATAGGCCAATCTCTCTGATGAATACAGATGCAAAAATTCTCAATAAAGTCTTAGCAAATTGGATTCAAAAACATATCAAAAAGATCATTCATGGGGATTGAGTAGGGTTTATCCCAGGCACACAAGGTTGGTTCAACATACGCAAATCAATAAATGTAATTCACCATATAAACCAGTCCAAAGTTCAAGACCACACAATACTCTCGATAGATGCAGAAAAAACTTTTGACAAGATCAAACAGCCCTTTATGATCAAAACCCTAGAGAAGGTTGGAATGGAAGGAACCCTTATCAATATAATAAAAGCTGTATACAACAAGCCAACAGCAAGGATTATACTCAATGGGGAAAAACTTGAAACATTCCCGCTTTAATCAGGAACTAGACAAGGCTGTCCACTCACCACTTTTATTCAATATTGTACTTGAAGTCTTAGCTGAAGCCATAAGACAAGAAAGGTACATAAAAGGGACTCAAGTTGGCAAGGAAGAAGACAAGTTATCTCTATTTGCAGATGACATGATCCTATACCTGAGTGATCCCAAAAACTTCACCAGGAAGCTCCTGGAACTAATAGAAGTTCAGCAGGGTTGCAGGATACAAAATAAATGTACAAAAATCAGTGGCCTTCCTATATGCCCAGAATGAAAGAAGTGAAAAAGCCCTGAGAGAAACAATCCCATTTACTATAGCCCCTAAAAAAATGAAATACCTTGGGATAAACCTAACCAAGGAAGTAAGAGACCTCTATAATGAAAACTTTAAAACCCTAAAGAAAGAAATTGCAGAAGACACCAGAAGGTGGAAAGACCTCCCATGTTCTTGGATTGGCAGAATCAACATCATAAAAATGACTATCCTACCAAAGGCAATATATAGATTCAATGCTATACCAATTAAAATCCCAAAGCAATTCTTTAAAGAAGTTGACCAAACAATCTCAAAATTCATATGGAGGAACAAAAGACCCAGGATAGCAAAAACAATCCTGAGTAACAAAAATACGGCTGGAAGTATCATCATACCAAACCTTAGTCTATACTACAAATCCATAATTGTAAAAACAGCCTGGTATTGGCTCCAAAATAGACACACAGATCAATGGATAAGGGTTGAAGACCCAGATATAAGCCCACAAAAATACAGCCATTTGATCTTTGACAAAGGGGCCCAAAAAATCCAATGGAAAAAGAACAGCACCTTCAACAAATGGTGCTGGAAAACTGGATCTCCACATGCAGAAGATTAAAACTGGACCCGTACTTGTCACCATATACAAGAATTAACTCCAAGTGGATCAAGGACCTCGATATAAGGCCAGAGACTATTAAAACCATAGTTGAAAGGATAGGGAACTCCCTCAAGCTGATTGGGCTAGGCCAACAGTTCCTGAATGGACATCCAATAGCATAGTCACTACAACCAACACTCAACAGATGGGATCTTGTGAAATTAAAGAGCTTCTGTTCAGATAAAGAGATTGTAACTCACAGGCAACCCACAGAATGGGAGAAAATCTTCACTAACCACATATCTGATAGAGCTCTATTATCCAGAGTGTACAAAGAACTTAGAAAACTAAACATCAAGGAAACAAATGGCCCAATTAAAAAATGGGCTCTGGAACTTAAAAGAAACTTTACCAGGGATGAAATTAAAATGTCTAACAAATATCTTAAAAAATGCTCCACATCCTTAGTCATCAGGGAAATGCAAATCAAAACTTCCCTGAGATATCATCTCACCTCTGTCAGGATGGCAAAAATCCACAATACAAACAACACCAAGTGCTGGAGAGGATGTGGAGAGAGGGGAACTCTCCTACATTGCTGGTGGGAATGCAGGCTCATACAACCACTCTGGTGAGCCACCTGGCGATTCGTAAGGAAGTTAAAGATTGAAATGCCATATGACCCTGCTATACCACTTTTGGGAATAACCCCCCATACAGCAAAAATTCACCTCGAAAGCACAAGCACGACCATGTGCATAGCAGCATTGTTTACAATAGCAAAGTCATGGAATCAGCCCAAATGTCCAACAGTTGACTAGTGGATAAGGAAAATGTGGTACATTTATACAATGGAATACTACTCAGCCATCAAAAATGATGAATTAATGCAATTTGCGGGGAAGTGGATGGAATTATAAACAATTATATTGAGTGAGGTATCCCAGACACGGAAAATTAAGCGCCGTATGTACTCCCTAATAGGTGGATCCTAGAACCAAACCCACTTAGAGACACTCAAAGACAAATCTCTGTAATACCTACAGTAATTGTAAAGATTATAAACAGGAGGGATGGGGAAGGAGAGCTCCACCAGAAACAGAGGGGACCATGTTACAGCAGAGAAAATAGGCCACCATCAAAGACTGCAAGTAAGTAATGAGACATCTGATTAAGTTCACAGACTTTCCTTCCTGATCATTTCCAACTGATGGGGTACGATCTTACTAGACGGGGAGGGCATATAGGCTGCCAGATAGAAGGTAACCATTTTGCAAATGGGTGATTGACCCCTCTCTCACCACAGTCTCCTACTTCTTTTCTATCTACCTTTAAATATACTCTTATAACAAGACTTTAATTTAACAGGTTTTTATCTCTGGCCAGGGGTGACATCCAATACCCATCAGGATGGAACCAAGGGCATTATAGGAACAGCAAAACTGAAAAAAAATCATCAACAAACCATAATTCAGAACATCAGAGACTCTATATCAACCACCTGGAATCAGGCCTGCCTAATCTCTCCCCATCCTGAAGCTCAGGGAAATTTGCGGAAGAGGGGGCAGTAAGATTGTAAGAGCACAAGAATGGGAGGAGTCATGATATGCAAGATTCTCCACACAAGTTAGGGCCGAAGCAATTGTAACAGGACTGCATGATCTGCGCAATGACTAAAGGCACTAGGATCCTTAGAAGCAAGGAATTAACAGTCACAAAAGTGTTCCTATACTTAAAGGGAACACAAGAAAGAGTTCTAGGAATTTCCACTGAGTCCTTACACCTCATCAGAGAGGAGGACCCAGAGGAAAGCTTGATATATTCATTAAAGGATGCTTCAGAGATGGGGAGAGGGGGCACTGGAGAAAAGGAAGGGAGGGGGGAAAGGAAGAGACACAGCGGGGAGGGAACAGGGAGGTCCAGGGAGGGGTGGAGGGAGGGAGGGGACAGGGGTTCCTATTATATTTGTATGAGCAGAAAAATAAAAAAAGAATATTAAATAAATATTGTAATTCTTTAGTAGAAATATGTAACATAGTCTAATCCAGTTAATATCTCCAAGCAATTGTTGAAAATCATTTAAAGTCCCTAAGCTTGTAAACTGGATTGTAAGTCAGCAAATACCTGCAATAGCATTTGTTCAGAAGAGGTTGCAATTAAAAAATCATCCACATAATGTATAATTTGTACATGAGGAAGCTTTTTCCCAGTTTTAATAATACTCTAATCTATAAATTTTTGACATAAGGTGGGGCTATTGGCCATGCCCTGAGATCAGAGTTTCATGCTCTACTGATTGAGCTAGATGGGCAATTTATTTTAATATGTCCTCGCTGATTGTAATAAAAGCAAAGATTAATATTGCCTACATTGTTTCTTTTGACTTAAAATCTATTTTTTTTTTTTGTATATTTGCCAGCAGTTGGGCACAGTAGTTCCTTGCATGACTGCAGCAAAACAAAGTCTCTGAGTATAACTGGGCTCTATGTCAGCACACAAATGGATGCAGTCATCCAAATTTTTCTTTCTAAAAGGTTGGGTAGCAGTCTGGCAAGCACTGTTTGCATTTTCAAAAGCCAATTGCTTGACTAGTAACATACCTGTTTCTCCATCCACATTTGTTCTGCCTACAGTCTGCAGTAATCTGGAGACAAAATCATGATGGGGTTCATCTGGCCTTGTCTAATTTTTGAGAGTTCTTTTCTCTTTCTACCTCCGAGCTTGAGGGACCAAAGTGTCAATTTGTCCATATTGTCCTTCCCCAACTAACATGTCATAGTCAATCACAACGTGATTTCTGTCATTTTTATTAGCCTGCATTAAACATCATTCATAATATTCAGATTTCCACAGTAAGTAATCACCATCACTTAGACAAGCCTTAGCCAGATTTTTCCAGTCTGAATGGTTAAGTGCTTCCTGAGTTAAAGAGCCTAATAAAGACAGTAAAGGGAGCTGTCGCCCCATATTGAGCACACGTTGTCTGAGCCTCTCTAATGTATTAAAAGCCAGTGGAGTATATACTCTTTGCATTTGTCCTTGATTATCAGGATCAGGCACCTCCAAGACTGGAAAAATTATAAATACAGAAATATCTTCTCTCCTTTCCCTGGCATGCAAAAGAGAGGCTTGCAAGGGACTTCGTACAGCTGTAGCTCCAGGGGAGCAACACGGATATGTTTGAGTGCTTTACCTAAAGAGTCAGCAAAAATAGAAAAGTATTTTTCCGTACCTGAGTCTCCATCAGTTGGTTTCATAGAACAAAAGGGCTTAAAATGTCCTGGAGAACAAGGTGGCGGAGTTGGTAACTCAGCAATAAAAGGAGCTGAGGAAAACCCAGGTGAAGTTGGAGCAGCAAGAGTTTCAAATGTAATTCTATGAGGTCCTCAGAGACACTTTCAATCTCATCTTTCAAATCATCAATCCTGCTCTCACTTTCATTTTGTCATTTTTACCTAATACCTGATTAATTTCTCTCTACAACTTAAAAGCATTGGGAGCAACTTTCTCTTTAGACTTACACCAAGTTCAAAAAGAATGCTGCTGGTGCTATACTTTTGAACTTGGAAAATAGGTCTTTTGAAAATTTTTGTGAGACTGGTGATCTCACTTCATAATGTTTGGCTGACCAGGAAAGTATAGAAAGCAGATTGACACTACTCCTGTTGTATTTCAAACAACATAACTTGCCATGAAAATATATTCATGAGGCTCTTTTGGGACTGCAGTAGTAAGGGAGAGAGAGACAGAGAGAGAGAGAGAGAGAGACAGAGAGAGAGAGAGAGAGAGAGAGAGAGGGAGGATACAAGAAGGACCTTGAGTGTGTGTGCCTGAAGAAGCCAAAGGTGACACTAAGAATCATTTTGGATTGCTCATCTCCTCATTGCATTGTTCCAGGGTTTTCTAGGCTCTGCCTTCCAGGGCTGGAATCATGGATCATCTCCACTTCCACCTGGCACTTCTATATATATATAGCATTCAGGAATTTGAACTCAGGTCCTTTAGCTCCTGAGGTCTTTATCCCCTGAGCCATTTTCACAGTCCAGATGGATATTTATTTAAAAATAAATAAGTATTTTCTAACTGAGATTTTTTTTTAAGCAAGGCTGAGTCTCGTGTTTTGGCTCTTGTACACGAACTTGGTATTCTGCTCTTCTGCTACACTGTGATGCAACGGGAGCTCTCCATTTAGCCAGTCTCAGACTTTTAATCCTCAAAACTGTAAGCTAATTAATATTCTTTCTTGATAAACTATTCGATTTCAGGTATTCTGTTACATAGCAACAGAACAATGGACCCAGAAAGTCAAGTGACTTTTCCTGGGGAGCCTATTTCTTTTCTTCTTTGATAGAATAACAAGAAAATAACTCTCCTCACTGTCTATCTTGGTGAACCAACGAGTATGAATGGTGTTAATTGCAGGACATGGGTGAGGTGTGATTTGCAGAAGAATTTATGGGCAGCTATACCACTGAAGAAGAGTCTCGCTCCTCCCTGCAGTTGTTAACCTGTTGCATTCCCTTGGGGGAGGGTGGTGCTTCTTGCTCCTCCTGAACATCCTGCAAGTTGAGAGCCCTGCACACTCTGTCCTGCTTCTATGAGGGAACTTGAGCAGCTCTGTTTGGTGAGAGTCTTTCATGAGCAACCACAGCTAGTCTGCTTTCAAGACAGCAATGGCTACATCATTCCTGGAGGGAAGACAAAGTTCTACCATACAGGCCTTCTACATAGTGAGGAGCATTCTTTTACACTACTAAGTAGGATTTCTGTGATGATACTTGACATACAAAGATTAGACAATTAAGTTAGGACTTTGTTGTATGGCATTTTTTTCCTCTGGCTACAGTTTAATGTCATCTCAATCTTTACCCCAGTCTAAGGGAAGGAGGACGTTGTGTAACAAATTGGAAACATCCCATTCTGTAGGAAATCTCAGGAAGTACACAAGTCTTGGGCTCAGGATGTTCCTGAAACTAACACGCTTAGAGAGAGGGGTTCCCTTCAGAATATGGAAAAGCAGTAAACAATAGGTGAAGGGAAGAGATTCTCCTGACAGTTAAACAGATAAAAAGGGGACTGCTGACCAGTTCCAGTCAATTTGAAGAAGAATCGAGCAGTCAAGTGTAGAAGAGATTATTGAGCAGTCAAACAGCCTGAAAGAGGCAGTGAACAGTCCAGCTGTGGGAGAGAGAAGCCTGGAGGAGACTTTTCAGCAAGTCATGTAGCAGAGGGCTCTAGGGATGCAGCTTCCACGTGTTTTATCCATGCTGGGGGAGGATTCAGGTGACGTATCTGCCTTTGAATCATTGCTGTTCCTGTAAGTAACTCTTACCCTATTCCTGCATGTAATGTCAATAGACTCATTGGTTTGTCAAACCAGACCTTTGGCATAATTGTTACTTTGGTCTGTTGTCAGACTCCTATCTGGGGCAGATAGATGGTTGTGTGCTGTCTCCTCAGGAAAACTATTTGCACAACAGACTTGCATTTCTGATATGCCTGGTCCATAAACAATACTTGTGTTAAGGCTTGGGATACTCAAGGACTCACAAATAATTTCTATACGAGCCACTGGCTGTCATAATTGTCATCATGATTGATGATTATTTTTATTGTGTGACTATATAATGTGAGAGTGGGTGCAGATGTGGAATTCAGAGAACATTTATGAAGAGTTGGTTCTCTCCTTGTACTTTCACATAGGTTTTTGGGATTGAACTCAGGCTTGTAATACAAGCACTAAGCCATCCATCCACTAAGCCATCTCTCCATACTTTGCCTGCTAAGCCATCTTTCCAGTCATTTTTTTAATTTATGATTTTTAAATGCACTTTATTTATTTGCATGTGTCAAAGTGAGAGCTGGGGACACACACACACACACACACACACACACACACAGAGAGAGAGAGAGAGAGAGAGAATATGACATGGTGGAGGTGTTCAGGAACAACTTTTGGAAGTCAGTTCTCTCCTTTTAACATGTGACTTGGGCTTCCGGGGATTGAACTCAGGTCACCAGGTTTACAGTAGGTACCTTATCCACTGAACTATCACACCAGTCATTTAATTTATAATCTTCTGAGACAAGATTTCTCACTATAGTTCAGGCTAACCTGGAATCTTTCTGTCTCAGCTTCCCATATGTGGGGATTATAGATGTGAGCCACTATGACCAGCAACACTTGGATTTTTTTTTTTGAAAAATATGGAACGCTTCACGAATTTGCGTGTCATCCTTGCGCAGGGGCCATGCTAATCTTCTCTGTATCGTTCCAATTTTAGTATATGTGCTGCCGAAGCAAGCACAACACTTGGATTTTTATTTTATTTGTGTGTGTGTATCGAAGGGCACTGTGTGTGCCTGTGGCCATCCAAGGGTGATTTCGTAATCACCCTGGTTTGTGCTACCTCCTCTTCCCTTTGCTCTGGAGTTTTCCAGGCTTTGTCTTCCTGGATAGAAAGTGCAGGCTACCACCATTTCCACCTGGTGTTTTATGTGGGATCTGAACTCAGAACCTTCTATCTGTGAGGCAGAGGCTTAACCCCGAGCTATCTTTCCAGCCCAACACCTTGATTTTTAAAAATTAGCCTTAATTTCATTGAAAATGTAAAAAATACACATGACGAAGTATTTTTATATAGCAGAAAAGCATATATAATTGTCATGCTTTGTATCTGGAATGTATTCTACAGGCTTGTGTTTTGGCTATAAGACCTCTGGAGGTGGAGTTTGGCTGTAAGAAGTAAGTTACTGGGCTGAAGAGATCACTAGGGGGTTAAAACCCTTGCCTTTCAAGCAAAAGGGTCTGAGTTTAGATTCCCAGATCCCACAGAAAAATGTCAGGCAAATACGGTTATGGCCTGTAATTCTGGTCTTGGAAGGCAGAATCTGGGAAACTCCACAGCAAAGCTGTAAGGAGGTAGAACAATCCAGGATGATTCCCAAAGTCACCCTTGGATCTCCACAGGCACTCACACTCAAGTGCCTCACACACATACAAACAGACGTCATTAAAGGCCCTGTATTGGCCCCCAGTTTCAGTCCCTCTTCTACTTCCAAGTCTGCATGATGTTTCCACCGCACCATATCTTCCCCTCTATGATGAACTGAAACCCTCCGAAACTGTGAGACCTCTCTGAAGTTATTTTGTCTATTATTGTGACTATATAGATGCAAACTAATCTAACAATTAGAAGCAAAGATCTGGCAGCACCACTATATCCGTTGCTCTAACCCTCACTGGGAGTTGCCTAAGGGCCTAGGTGCTTGGAGCTTTCAACTATGCGATACCCAGGAAAGCTTGTGGACTGCTTTTCCCTCTGTTCTCTCTCCTCTCTGTGGGCCCAGATGTTGGGAGCTTTCAACTACACATTACCTTGAAGAGACTGCGGGAGTCCTTTAAATCCAGATGTCCATATCAAATTGGGAAAACAGAAACAGCGTAAGAAATTGTCATAGTGGGGCTGGAGAGGTGGCTCAGGGGTTAAGTCTCTGCCTTGCAGGCGGAAGGTCCTGAGTTCGGATCCCAGACCCCACGTATAGACGCCAGGCAGAAGCAGGGGCGGCCTGCGTTTCTGGTCCTGGTAGGGTGAGCCTGTGAATCCTGGGGCAGAGTAAACAGGAAGAGGTGGAGGCGGTCCATGGTGGTTCCCGAATTCATCCGTGGTTCTACACACACGCGCACACACATACATATACACATGCACACACACACATAATTGAATAAATAAAAAAATTAAAAAAAAAGAAATTGTCATAGTTAAGCACAGGTATCAACTTGACAGTTGAAGGTTTGAGCTCTGGGCACATTTGTAGAGAATTAGTGGTTGAGTTAAGCCCAGAGCAAACCTGAAAGAGATTGTCTAGCTAATGGGGAAGGTCCAGCCCATGGTGGGTGGGACTAGGCCCTAGAATAAATCACAGAGAGCTGGTTGAGAGAGTTGGCATCCTTGTGTACACTTGGCCAGACATGCTGGTGTGACAAGTAAGGATTGTCCATCTCTCAGCCGTTATGTGGTAATGGTGTGGCCAGTTCCCTCGGCCTGGTGGTGGTGTGTGCTCTCCCTTCAAGCTGGACTGAGAATTGTAATCAGACAATCATAAGAAAATAAATCCCTTGTTCCCTTAAGCCATGGGATAGTCATTTATCAGCAACCATGCAGGCGGACTGCAACAGAAATCAAAGAAATATGTTGCTTCCCAAAACCAGCAACCACTCTGAGGGTAGCTGGTTTGATGGCAATCAAGAGAGAAATAATCATGGGATGGAGAGATGGCTCAGGGATTAAGTTACTGCCTCACAAGCAGAAGGTCCTGAGTTCAGATCCCAGATCCCACGTAAAAATGCCAGGATGAAAATGGCAGCAACCTGTACTTTGGACCCTGGAAGTCAGAGCCTGGGAAACTCCAGAGCAAAACAAAGAGAAGGTAGTGCAATTCTGGAGGTCACCATTGGGCCTCCATAGGCACACGCAGTGCTCTCTGATGTACACAGATGCACAATTTACTAAATAAAATTTTTTAAAAATTTTTAAAAGAGAGAGAGACAATCTTGACAATGAAATTCAAAGATCAATTACAAACACGATGAAGCAGATCCAAAAGCATATGTAAAGGCTTAAACAAATATGAAGAACAGCACAATAAACACAGGAAAGAAGACCCAGAAAAGATGAATAAGCAACTAAACACAATTAGAAAGAAGCTGAAGGTTTGAAAGAAAAAGTTAGGAGCAATGAAAAAAAAACCCTCAAACTTATCTGCAAGCAAATATGGAAGCATTGAAAAAAAGTCCAAACTGAAATAATACTCAAAGTGAAACACTCAAGCAGTGCAACTAAAAACTCAACAGAGAGTCTCAAAAATAGAACTGATCACATAGAAGACAGAGTATTGGAATTGGAAGAAAGATGAGAGAAGTTGACAAGTCAATCAAGTAAAATGACAAATTGAAAAACGTGTGAACAGAACATAAAGGAACTTTGGGACAACATCAAAAGATCAGACCTTGGATCATGGGTATCCCAAAAACAGACACACAACAGGAAGATCCATCATGCTTCATTAAGGAGATAATAGACCAAAATTTCTCTTATCTAAGAAAAGATATGTAGATCCAAGAATCATATAAGACCCCAAAGATCCAGGATAAAAAAAGAATTACTCTAAGACTCTACAATATGTCGCATATCAGATATACACATTAAATTTAAGATCTTAAGATCTGTAAGACAGAAGGTCAAAGTCACATACAAGTGCAAGTCCATCAAAATAGAACTGACTTTTCATTGTAAACCGTAAAGCCAGAAGGGCTTGGAGAGACATAATACAAGTTATGAATAAACACACATACCAATCCATACTAATATATCCAGTAAAACTATTGATCATAATAAAAAGTGAAAGAAAAATATTCCATGATAGAAACAGACTAAAGGATTATATGGCTACTAAGTCAGGGCTACAGAGAATATTGGAAAAAATACTCAAGATGGAAAAGATAAATACATCAAAGAGGCTATAGGGAAAAATAATACCTGTATAAGAGCTGATTGAATGCAAAAATGCAAACACCACAAGGTTAATAAAATGACAAGAACTATTAAACATTTTTCAATAATAATCTTAAATGTAAGTGAGCTCAACTCCCCAGCCAAGAGATACGAGTTTACAGCTTGGAACAAGCATCATGATTTATCAATACTTTGCCTCCAAGAAATGCACCACACCATGAAAGACAGACACTATCTCTGGGTGAAAGGATAGTCAAAGATACTCAAAGCAAATGGAAATAGGAAAAAAACAAAGTGTTACCATTTTAATATTGGACAAAATAGACTTCAAATTAAAGCAAACCATAAGAGATAAAATGATTATTACCTTCTAATTAAGAGAATATTTCAATAGGAGCGTACTACATTCCTAAACACATATGCACCTAATACAGGCATGCCTAAATTCATCAAACAAATACTACAGGAAGTAAAATAAGTAATCGACCCAAATACAGCGATAGTAAGACACTTTAATATTCGACTCATTCCATTGGACATAAAAAAAACATATTGAGGACTGGAAAGATGGCTCAGGGTTTAAGCCTCTGCCTTGCAAGCAGAAGGTCCTAAGTTTGGATCCAGATCTCATGTAAAAATGCCAGATGGAAATGGTGGTGGCCTTATACTGCCATCTCTGGAAGGTGTAGTCTGGGAAACTCCAGAGCAAAACAAAGAGGAGGAAGAACAATTCAGGGTGATTTCCAAAATCACCTTTAGGCATCCAGAGGCACATAGAGTAGCCTCTAACACACAGACACATATAGATACACAGACACACAGACACACACAGCCAAATAGAGACATATTGGAGTTAAATGAAACCACAGATCAAATGAACCTTACCGATATTTACAGTACATTTCACCCAAATGCTAAAGAATACATTCTTCCTTTACACCCCACCCCGCTCCGCCGGTCGGGACGCGCGCGCGCGGTCCAGCCGGGCCTCACCCCGCGACCTAGGTAAGTCTCCGCCCGCGCCCGCCCACCAGGACCCCAGGCCAAATAATTCAGTTTAGTGAAATTGAGAGATCTTAAGAGTTAAAATGACAATGCCAAAGTCAAAGTGCAAATCCATGAGAAGCAACACTCAAGTAAACAAATTTCCCACTGAAGAAATTAATCCCATAATGTTAGACTCCAACCAGAACAAACCCGCAGAAAAAGGCCAAGAAAGCCTCACCCAGGATAAAGACTTTCAAAATATGATCATTACCATGTTCAATACTATGAAAGAGGAAATCCGGGAGGAATTACATAATCGAATCAATCGCTTTGAAGAGGAACACAACAGACATCTGGAGGAGTTGAGAAAAACAGTGCAAGAAACAAAAAGTGGCATAGAACAGTTAAAACAAACTCAAGCAGAGTTTAAAACTGAGCTAAAAGACAAGTTATCTTCAACCCAGAACGCCACAGAGAGTCTTATCAACAGAACTAATGAAGCAGAAAACAGAATTTCAGACCTTGAAGATAAAGTGGGAGTACTAACCAGCTCAATGGAAGAGGTGGTTACAGCCAAAAAGATACTTGAGAGAAATATCCAAGAGATATGGGACACCCTGAAGAAGCCTAACATGCGTATTCATGGAATACCAGAGCAAGAATCTCAAAATACCACCCCTGAGGAAATTTTTCAAACAATCATCAAGGAAAACTTTCCTCATCTAAAAAAAGAGAGGCCCATCCATATACAAGAGGCATTCCGCACCCCAAACAGATACGACCAAAATAGAAGCACACCGCGGCAAATAATAGTTAAAACACTCCACATCCAAGATAAAGAACTGGTGCTGAGAGCTTCAAGGGAGAAAAAACAAGTCACTTTTAAAGGCAAACCTATTAAAATAACAAATGACTTCTCAGTCGAAACAGTAAAAGCAAGAAGAGCTTGGAGAGACATACTTCAAGTATTGAATGAGCAAAAATGTCAACCCAGGATGATTTACCCTGCAAAACTATCAGTCATGATCGAGGGAGAAAGAAAAATTTTCCAGCACAAAGACAACTTTAAGGGATACATGTCCACCAAACCAGGCCTTCAAAAAATGCTAGAAATGATACTCAAGCGTGAAGAAAAAAACAGGCATATCCAGGAGAACAGAAGGCAAATATAACACCATTAAAAGTGAAGCAATATAGTTATAAAAGCTACTAAACATAATAAATGTCTGGAATTAACAATAGTTTCTCCATTATAACACTAAATGTTAATGGAATTAATTCACCAATCAAGAGACACAGATTACAAACTTGGATTAAAAATCACAATCCATCAATCTGCTGCTTGCAGGAAACCCATCTCACCACAAAAGATAGGCACGCTCTAAAAATAAAAGGCTGGTCAACAATTCTACAAGCAAATGGAAGCAGAAAACAGGCAGGGGTAGCCATTATGCTATCAGACAAAGTGGACTTCAAACCAAAGAAAATTATAAGAGACACGGATGGATACTACATTTTAGTCACAGGTACAATTCACCAGGAAGACTTCACAATACTGAACATATATGCACCCAATACGGGCCCCTCCACATTCATTAAGAAAACCCTACAGCGTCTAAAGCAAGAAATCAACCCCCAAATGATAATTCTTGGGGACTTCAACACCGCCCTCTCAACATGGGACAGATCAACAGGTCAAAAGCTTAACAGAGACACTTTGGAACTTAATCAAACCCTGAAAGAAATGGACCTTACAGATCTCTATCAAACTTTTCACCCACGCACCAAAGAATACACATTTTTCTCAGCAGCACACGGAACTTTCTTCAAAATAGATCACATATTGGGCCACAAAATGAATCTACACATATACAAGAAAGTTGAAATTCTAACCTGTGCCCTATCAGACCACCACGGCCTAAAGCTGGACATCCACAACACATCAAACAAGAGAAAATACACTAACTCCTGGAAACTTAACACTATGATGCTGAATGAGAACTGGATTCAGGAAGAAATTAAAAAGGAAATTCAAGATTTCCTGAAAGTGAATGATAACGAAAATACAACTTACCAAAATCTCTGGGACACAATGAAAGCTGTTCTAAGAGGTAAGTTCATAGCTCTTAATGCCTACGTCAAAAAAATGGAAACATCAGAAATAAACAACTTAACAATGCAGCTTAAAGCTTTAGAGAAACTAGAGCAATCTGATCCCAAAGCAGTAGAAGAGAGGAGATTAGCAAAATAAGGGGAGGAATATCTGAAATCGAGATTAAGAAAACGATAGAAAAAATCAACCAATCAAAAAGCTGGTTCTTTGAAAAAATCAACAAGATTGATACACTCCTAGCTAAACTAACCAAAAGCAAGAGAGAAAAAACCCAAATTAACAAAATTAGAAATGAACATGGAGTTATCACTACTGATACCCAAGAAATCCAGAGAATTATAACATCATATTTCAAAAACTTATACTCTGTGAAGCTTGACAACACAAAAGAGATGGATGAATTTCTAAGTAAACACAACTTACCTAAATTGAATCAGGAAGTTGTGAATTATTTAAATAGTCCTATAACATATAAGGAAATTGAGGAAGTAATCTTGAATCTTCCCACCAAAAAATGTCCTGGACCAGATGGATTCAGCACAGAGTTCTACCAGACATTTAAGGAGTTAATAACACCAATACTCCTTAAACTGTTCCATCAGATAGCAAAGGAAGGAACACTACCAAATTCCTTCTATGAAGCTAATATCGTTTTAATCCCAAAACCTAATAAAGATTCACTTAAAAAAGAAAACTATAGGCCGATCTCCCTGATGAACACAGACGCAAAGATTCTCAACAAAGTCTTAGCAAATCGGATTCAAAAATATATTAAAAAGATCATTCATGGGGACCAAGTAGGCTTCATCCCCGGCACACAAGGTTGGTTCAACATACGCAAATCAATAAATGTAATTCATCATGTAAACCAGTCCAAAGTCCAAGACCACATGATACTCTCCATAGATGCAGAAAAAGCTTTTCACAAGATCCAACAGCCTTTTATGATGAAAACGCTAGAGACAGTAGGAATGGAAGGAACCTTTATCAATATAATAAAAGCTATATACAACAAGCCCACAGCAAGGATTATGCTCAATGGGGAACAATTGGAAGCATTCCCACTTCGATCAGGAACTAGACAAGGCTGTCCACTCTCACCACTTCTATTCAATATTGTACTTGAAGTCTTAGCTGAAGCCATAAGACAAGAAAGGTACATGAGAGGGATTCAAATCGGCAGGGAAGAAGTCAAGCTATCCCTATTTGCAGATGACATGATCTTATACCTGAGTGATCCCAAAAACTCCACCAGGAAGCTCCTGGAACTAATTGAGAAGTTCAGCAGGGTGGCAGGATACAAAATAAATGTGCAAAAATCAGAGGCCTTCTGCCCAGAATGAAAGAAGTGAAAAAGCCTTGAGAGAAACAATACCATTTACTATAGCCCCTAAAAAAATGAAATACCTTGGGATAAACCTAACTAAGGAGGTAGAAGACCTTTACAATGAAAACTTTAAAACCCTAAAGAAAGAAATAGCGGAAGACACCAGAAGGTGGAAAGACCTCCCTTGTTCCTGGATTGGCAGAATCAACATCGTAAAAATGACCATCCTACCAAAGGCAATATACAGATTCAATGCTATACCAATCAAAATCCCAAAGCAATTCTTCAAAGAAGTTGACCAAACAATCTCAAAATTCATATGGAGGAACAAAAGACCCAGGATAGCAAAAACAATCCTGAGTAACAAAAACACTGCTGGAGATATTACCATACCAAACCTAAGTCTATACTACAAATCCATAGTTATAAAGACAGCCTGGTACTGGCTCCAAAATAGACACACAGATCAATGGATAAGGATTGAAGACCCAGATATAAGCCCACAAAGTTACAGCCATTTGGTCTTTGACAAAGGGGCCCAAAGAATCCAATGGAAAAAGAACAGCATCTTCAACAAATGGTGCTGGCAAAACTGGATCTCCACATGCAGAAGATTAAAGCTGGACCCGTACTTGTCACCATGTACAAGACTTAATTCCAAATGGATCAAGGACCTTGATATCAGGCCAGAGAGTATAAAAACCATAGATGAAAGGATAGGGAATGCCCTTGAGCTGATTGGGCTAGGCCAACAGTTCCTAAACAGACATCCAATGGCACAGTCACTGCTACCAACTCTCAACAGTTGGGACCTTGTGAAATTAAAGAGCTTCTGTTCAGATAAAGAGATTGTCACACGAGCTCTAAGGCAACCCACAGAATGGGAGAAAATCTTCACTAACCACACATCTGATAGAACTCTGCTGTCCAGAGTGCACAAAGAACTTAGAAAACTAAACACCAAGGAAACCAATGGCCCAATTAAAAAATGGGCTCTGGAACTTAAAAGAAACTTTACCAGGGATGAAATTAAAATGTCTAACAAATATCTGAAAAAATGCTCCACATCCTTAGCCATCAGGGAAATGCAAATCAAAACTTCCCTGAGATATCATCTCACCCCGGTCAGGATGGCAAAAATCCACAATACTAACAACAACAAATGCTGGAGAGGATGTGGAGAGAGGGGAACTCTCCTACATTGCTGGTGGGAATGCAGGCTCATACAGCCACTCTGGCGAGCCGTCTGGAGATTCTTAAAGAAATTAAAGATTGAAATGCCATATGACCCTGCTATTCCACTTTTGGGAATAACCCCCCATACAGCAGAGGTTCACCTCGATAGCACAAGCACGACCATGTTCATAGCAGCACTGTTTACAATAGCAAAGTCATGGAATCAGCCCTAAATGTCCAACAGTTGGATAAGGAAACTGTGGTACATCTATACAATGGAGTACTACTCAGCCATCAAAAATGATGAATTACTGGAATTTGCCTGGGAAATGGATGTCATTAGAAACAATTATATTAAGTGAAGTATCCCAGACCCAGAAAATTAAGTGCCGTATGTACTCCCTAATAGGTGACTCCTAGTACCAAACCCACCCAGCCCACCTAGAGACAGTAATTGCAAGGATTATGAACAGGAGGGATGGGGTAGGAGGGCCACACCAGAAACAAGGAGAGAAGGGACCATGTTACAGCAGGGAAAATAGGCCTCCACCAAGGACCCAAATAAGTAATGAGACATTTGATTAAGTTCACAGACTTTTGTTCCTGATCATTTACTACTGAGGGGGTGTGATCTCACCAGAAGAGGAGGGCATATAGTCTGGCAGATAAAAAGTAACCATTTTGCAAATGGGTGATAGACCCCTCCCTTACTGTGATTTCCCACTTTTATTACATCTACCTTTGAATGTGCTTTTATCACAAGACTCTAACAGCTTTTTGTCTCTGGCCAGGGGGTAACATACAATGCCCACCAGGATGGAGTGAAGGGCATTGCAGGAGCAGCAAAACTGCAAAAGGAAATCAACAAACCACAATCCAGAACTTCAGAGACTCTATATCAACCATCTAGAACTAGGCCAGCTTAGTCTCTCCCCATCTTGAAGATCAGGGAAATTTGCGGAAGAGGGGGCGGTAAGAGTGTAAGAGCAGGGCTGGAGAGGTGGCTCAGGGGTTAAGCCTCCGCCTTGCAGGTGGAAGGTCCTGAGTTCGGATCCCAGATCCCACGTATAGACGCCAGGCAGAAGCGGGGGCGGCCTGCGCTTCTGGTCCTGGTAGGGCGGAGCCTGTGAATCCTGAGGCAGAAGGAGGTGGAGGCGCCCATGGTGGTTCGCCAATTCGTCCATGGTTCTACACATACACAGACATACACACGCAGACACGCACATGCATATGCACACGGTTGAATAAATAATAATAAAAAAATTAAAAAAAAAGAGTGTAAGAGCAAAAGGATGGGAAGAGCAATGATATGTAAGATACTCCATACTAGTTAGGGCTGAAGGAGTCATAATTGGACTTTGCATGCCCTGCGCATTGTCCAACACACTGTTGACCTCACAAAGTCTAGCATCTGCTAAAGGCACCAAGATCCTTGGAGGCAAAGGATTGGCAGCCACAGCAGTGTTCCTATACCTAAGGGGAACACGGGAAAGGGTTCAGGGAAAGGCCACTGGGTCCTTGTACGTCATCGGAGAGGAGGGCCCAGAGGAAAATCAGACATGCACAAGAAAGGACTCTCTGGGAATTGGGGTGGGAGGCACTGGGGGATGGGGAGGGAGAGGGGTGGGGAGGGGGAGCAGGGGGTACGGTGGTAGGAGGAGGGAGGGAGGGAACTGGTGTACCTAATAAGTTTGTATGAGCTGAAATAATAATAAATAAATAAATAAATAAATAAAAAAGAATACATTCTTCTCAGCAGTCAATGAAACTTTCTCAAAAACAGACCATATGCTATGACACAAAACAAGTCTCCACAAATATAGAAAAATTAAAATCACGCCCTGTATATTATATGACCACCATGGAATAAAGTTAGACATCTACAATAATCAACAGAAAGTATATAAATTATGGAAGTTAAATTCCATGAATGAGGATTGTATTAAGAAAGAACAAAACAGGAAATTTAAAAATGAGGGCTGGAGAGATGGATTAAGGGTTAAACCTCTGTCTTGAAAGCAAAAGGTCCTGAGTTCTGATCCTGGATCCCACATAAAAAAAATACCAGGCAGGGACTGGAGAGGTGACTCAGCGGTTAAACCTCTGCCTTGCAGGCAGAAGGTCCTGAGTTCGGATCCTAGACCCCATGTATAGACGCCAGGCGGAAGCAAAGGGTGGCCTGTGTTTCTGGTCCTGGTAGTTCCCGAATTCATCCGTGTTCTACACACACATATACATACCCACACATACGCACACATGCATATGCACAATTGAATAAATAATAAAAAAAATTAAAAAAAATACCAGGCAGAAATGGTGGCCGACTGTACTTCCGGCCCTGGAAAGTGAAGCCTGAGAAGTTCCAGATCAAAAGTAATGAGGAGGTAGGACAATCCAGGGTGATTCCCAAAGTCACTTTTGGACCTCTAGAGGACACACAGTGCCCTCTGATACACAGATACACACACACACACACACACACACACACACACACACACACATGTGTAAAAAATTTCTTGGGTCTAATGAAAATGAAGATATACTTATGAAAGTGTGTGGTACACATTAAAAACAGTTCTGAGAGAAAATTTCATAGCATTAAATGTTTATATGAAAAAATAGAAAGGTCACAAATAAATGATTTAATGCTGCATTTTCAAAGTTTGTGAGAAACAAGAGAAAACCAATCCCTAAAAACAGTATGTGGGGGCTGGAGAGGTGGCTCAGGGGTTAAGCCTCCGCCTTGCAGGCGGAAGGTCCTGAGTTCGGATCCCAGATCCCACATATAGACGCCAAGCGGAAGCGAGGGCGGCCTGCGCAGTAGTGCGGAGCCTGTGAATCCCGGGGCAGAAGGAGGTGGAGGCGTCCATGGTGGTTCGCGAATTCGTCCGTGGTTCTACACATACACATACACAGACACACACACGCGCGCGCACACGCGTGCGCGTGCACATACACATGCATATGCACATAGTTGAATAAACAATAATAATAAAAAATTAAAAAAAAACAGTATGTGGGAAGAAATATTCAACATTGTGTAGAAACCAGTGGAATGGAATTGAAAAAAATATATAAAAAATTAATAAAACAAAGAGTTGATTCTTTGAAATGATAAATAAGATTGACAAACTCTTAACTATATTAACTAAAAGAAAAAGAGAGAATATCCAAATCAATAAAATCAGAAATGAAGAAGAGGAAAATTACAGCAGATACCAAAGAAATATATAGAATCATAAGGACATTTTGTACAAATTTATACTCTATTACTAAACTGGACAATCTAAAAGAAATGGATGAAATCTTAAATAAATATGATCTAACAGAAGTTACTCAAGATGAAATAGATAATTTAAGTAGAACAATAACAAGCAATGAAATAAAAACGATAATTACAAATCTCCCAACTAAAAAAAGTCCATGACTGGACAGATTCAGTGCAGAATTTTATCAGACTTTCATAGAAGCACTAATGCTACTACTCCTGAAATTATTTCATGAAACAGAAAAAGAAGGAATACTTCCAAATTCTTTCTCTGAGGCTAGTATTATTTTGATTCCAAAGTAAACAAAGACATACTTACAAAGGAGAATTGTAGACCAATTTCTCTAATGAATGCAGAAGCAAAAAATCCTTAATAAAATACTTGTGAACTGTATCCAAAAACATACAGAAAATTATACACTGTGACCAAATTGGGTTCATTCCAGAAATGCAAGGATGATTTAACATACAAAAATCAATAAATGTGATTCATCATGTTAACAGAATTAAAGAAAAAATCCATATGATCATCCTAATAGATGGTGAAAAGGCCTTTGACAAAATTCAACATCGCTTCATGATAAAAGCTCTGGAGAAAACAGGAACGGTAAGATTGTAAGAGCACAAGGATGGGAGGAGCAATGATATGCAAGATACTCCACATAAGTTAGGCCCGAAGCAATCATAATTGGACTTTGCATGCCCTGCGCAATGTCCAACACACTATTGACCCCACAAAGTCTAGCATTTGCTAAAGGCACCAAGATCCTTGGAGGCAAGGGATTGTCAGCCACAGTAGTGTTCCTGTACTTAAGGGGAACACGGGAAAGGATTCAGGGAAATGCCACTGGGTCCTTGTATGTCATCGGAGAGGAGGGCCCAGAGGAGAGACTGGCAGGCACATTAAAAGATTCTCCGGGGATTGGGGGGGAGGCATGGGGGATGGGGAGAGAGGGGTGAGGGGAGGGGGAGCAGGGGGCTCGGGGGTAAGAGGAGGAAGGGAGGGAACCGGTGTACCTATTAAAATTAAGTTTGTATGAGTGGAAATAATAATAAAAAATGTTTAAAAAAAGAAAAAGAAAACAGGAACGGAGAGGACATATCTCAACATAAGAAAGACTATATAAAGCAAGCCTAAGGTAAACATCTTTCTAAATTGAGAAAAACTTGAAGCATTCCTATTTAAATTTGGAAGACAAGGCTGTCCTTTTTCACCACTTTTGTTTAATATTGTGCTTGAGGGTCTAGACAGAGCAATAAGGCAAGAGAGGGAGATAAAAGGGGTAGGAAATAGGAAAGGAAGAAGTTAAAGTATCCCTATTTTCAAAGTATCCCTATTTTCAGAGGTAATAATGATTTGATACTTGAGAGATCCATATAATTCTACTAAGAAACTACTTGAATTAATTAATAATCTAAGTGACGTGGCAAGCTACAAAATCGGTATACAGAAATCAGTAGCCTTCCTATTAACCAAAGATAAACAACCCAAGAAAGAAATGATGGAATCAATCTCACTCACTATAGATTTTTAAAAAAATAATAAAAATATAATAAAAAAGTAAGGAAGTAATAGACATATATAATGAAAACTATAAAACACTACTGAAAGAAATTAAAGAAGATGGAAAGATCTCCTATGATCATGGATTGGCAGGATCAATATTGTGAAAATGATCATCCTATCAAAGACAACATACAGATTCAATGCAATCCCAATTAAAATCTCGACACCATTCTTCACAGAAGTGGAAAAAAATCTCAAAATTCATATGGAGGGATAAAAGGTCCTGAATAACCAAAACAATCTTGAGCAAGAAAAACTGTACTGAAGGTATCACAACATCAAATTTACAATAGCAAGAAAATGGAATCAATAACATATCCATCAACAGAGGAATAGGTAGTGAAATTGTGGTACATATACACAATGGAATACTATTCAGTTATCAGGAAGGATGAGCCTGTAGAATTTGTTGGCAAATGAATGGATCTAGAAAATATAATGTTGGGCGAGTTATCACAGACACAGAAAGATAAATGCCATACGTTCTTTCTTATATGTGGATCCGAGCATTAAACTCTTGTCTAGAATATTTGGCTTGGAACTGTGATGTGACTATGGAGTTTGCTGTATATGTTAAGCTTATTATATAGCTACTTATAGGCCTGAGATGCTCAAGTCAGCTGACAAATTCTATGGTGAAGGATTCAGAGGTCGGTTTGGGTATGTCTGTGTAGTCACAGCAGAGACACCAAGAGTTGGTTATAAATTTCATTGGCTTAAGTAATGCCTAGGGCATTTCCAGAGAAAATTAATTGAGGAGGAACACCTGCCCTGAATGTGGGACGTATCCTCCTACAGGCTGACTAAAAAGGGAAAAGAAGGGAGATAGCCAAGCACCAGAATTCTCCTTCTCTGCTTCCTGATCCACCCAAGTATGATATATATATATATAGCTTCCTGATCCACCCAAGTATGATATATATATATATATGTATATATATATATATATATATAGAGAGAGAGAGAGAGAGAGAGAGAGAAAGAGAGAGAGAGAGACAGACAGACAGAGAGATAGAAACTTAGTCTGGAGTTGATGGTATGTTTTTTTATCATGGTGTTTATTGGTCTGGAATGAAGAATAAGTGATTGTACCACAAACACCTACATAGGGAGGGGGTGCTGTAAGTAGGCCAAAGGTGACAGGGTGCAACTGAGTTTTAAATAACTATGTAAGGCCTGAAATAGATGCAGAGAAAATGACTATATTAAGCAACCTTATGTTATCTAGTGTTGGTTATGAAAATGTATTCAGTTTATAAAAATTTATATATATATTCATGTTTACACACATTTCTGTATTTTATGCTTCAATAAAAGGGTCATAAATCTCTAGACTTCATTTATCTTCTATATAAATAAGCACAATTACCAGCTTATTAATTAATTTCAGAAATATTCACACTGTATATAAATATATGCTAGTGCTCTTTTTTAAGGTAAGCATAACTATATTACATACAATTACTTATATATTCCTCCATATATATGCATATATATTTAATGTAATAATATGTGATAGAAATCTACAAAGCAAATATCCATAATTCTGCCTCTATGTTGGTTTTGTTAATGAATTCTTATGATAGTTCATGCTATAAACAAAGGAATGGCACTGTTTTACAGCCATAATGTTGAAGAAAAGAGTATACCATGGGAGGAGTCAGTTCAAGAGAGTGATGTGTGCTTTGAGCATGTATTAGATGGGCAGGAACAAAGTGCTTTGGAACTGAGATGATTGCAGCAGGTGACTCATATGTTGGACTTGGAGTTACAGGATTTGGAGTTTGTTCTGCTGGCTTTTGGTGGTGTTATAGCCTCCAAATTTCGACAATCTTCCTGCATCATTGCTTGAAGTATAGGTATGAACCACCACACCTGCTAGAATTTGTTTTATATATATGAATGCTTGATATATTGCTAATGCTGATTTTGAATTTCCTGAGTTAAAGATGTTCTTCTGCCTCAGTTTTTTGAATGCTGAGATTATATATGGACACCACCATGCCTCACTAATTGCATTTATTTCTCTCTTCTTATTCTTCCCTTCCTTCTGCTAACTGCATGTTAGCTTTCTTTTCTTTCCCTAGTTGAGGAAGTCTAAGTTACTGTTTTGAGACTTTTATGATGGTATTTTAATTTTACTTAGCAGAGGAAAGGGGGAAAAGTATATTATTTGATCTTCTCAGAAGTAGAAATGCTGGTGTTCTAAAGAACAAAACTATTCTAAATAAAATTGAATTTCTATTCTGTCCCTCTCTCCCACCCTAGATGTAACTAGTATAAATGAATATAATCAACATAAAAAAGAACGAGGCACACATCACTCTCTCGAACTGATTTCTCCCATGGTATGCTCTTTTCTTCAACATTATGGATGTAAAATAGTGCCATTCCTTTGTTTATAGCACAAACTATCATAAAAATTCATTAACAAAACCAACATAGTGAAGATTTGGCCATAATTCCTTTAAGGATTTTATGATTTTTAGTTCATACACTTAGTGCTTTTTCTTATTTCACAAGCATGCCTCTGTGTGTGTGTGTGTGTGTGTGTGTGTGTGTTTGTTAAATGTAGGTGGGTGTGTGCAGAAGAAGGCATTTGAACTCTGTGTGTGTGTGTGTGTGTATTTCCAAGGGTGACACTGAGAATGATCCTGGATTGCTCTATCTCATTGCTTTGCTCTGGGATTTCCCAAGCTTCACCTTCCAGGGTTGAAATCATAGGCTGTCACCATTTCAGCTTAGTGGTTTTACATGGGATCTGGGGATCCAAACTCAGGTCCTTTGCTTTCAAGGCCAAAAGGCTTTAGCCCCTGAGCCATCTCTCCAGCCTCCACACACTTAGCTCTTTAAGTGGTTTTGAGTTAATTTTTGTGCATGAGATCTAATTTCATTCTTCTTTATATGGAAGCCCAGTTTTCCCAGTTTTCCTAGCAATCGGAAAGATGGTCTTTCCCATCCACAGGACAGTCCTGACACGCCTGTTAATTACTAGTCGACCATGTATGGGAGGCCGTATCTGTGGTCTATTTTGTTTCCTTGGTCCATCTCTGTCTTTTTGGCAGTGCCACACCAATGTACCAATGTAATATCTTTGCAACACTAAATTTAGGAAGTGTGAGTTCTCCTGTTTTAGTCTTCTTTTCAAGATTTATTTTAACCATTTGGTGTCCTTTGAGATTCCATATGAATTTTAGGGCTGAATTTCTTCCAAAAATGTCAAGTAAGTGTGTGGTGTGTGTGTGTGTGTGTGTGTGTGTGTGTGTGTGTGTGTGTGTGTGTAATATCTCTATGTTCTTCCACCCTTTCGTTTTGAGACAGAGTTGCTAATCAAACCCAGAGGTTGAGCTTGATCTGTTTCCACCTTCCCAGTTTGGAATTATAGACAGGCTGCCACAACCACCCAACATTTTACACAAGATGTGGGGATCTGAATTGAGATTCATATTCTTTCCAAGTTCTGGGATTACAAGCATGTGCATAATGCTTTGGAAAGGCGTTTTTATTAATGAAAGACCTGAGCACATACCAATACAACAATCCAAAGGGAACCTGGGAGTCCACAGGAACAACAGGCAAGAGATGGGTGGAAGGGATGGATTGGTGAAGGGAAGAGAGGGTGGGAGGTGGGCAGGGACAACCAACCTATTACGTTTATGATCAAGAAGATTAACTATTAAAAATCAGTTATATGTAGCACAACTTTCAGAGCTCGAGTTCTGGAAAATATATACGCTTGCATACCTTACACCCTTACCATGAAAATTTTCCTGTATTCCTTTCCAGTTAATCTCACCCAATACTGTAATCAACCATGTTATCAGCTATATTAACTTTGTTTAAATTTTCATGCTGTAGAGAGCTGCACCCCACATCCATTCTGCATCCCAATAAGTTTTTAAAGTGTTTCCCAGAAACTAAAGGTGAAATGAAGAAGAGAGTGCTCTTAGGCTTATGGATATTTTAAACTCTGTTCAAGAGAAGCCTTTGAAAAGTCTCCAAGCTTTCTGACCCAGTTCTACCCTTGCAGGGTGGTCTTGGGGTACGATTCCTGCTCATTCCTGATGCTAGCCTGAGCTGTGTTGGGTGCCCCCTGTCTGTCTGTTGTGGGGTTCTGTGTTTCATTCAGCAAGTGCAGTCCTGACTACCCTACTCTGTGCATTCTACCTTCCAGTTGTTTTCTCTGAGGGAGAGTGGGGGAATCGATATGATTATATTATAATGTAGAAAATGTGACATCTGGATATATATAAATGAGAATAAATTTTAGATTAAATGGTATTCCCCTGAAAAAAATTTTGTGCTGTAGAACTGGAATATTTCACTCTCCTTCATCTCTGTACTCTCTTCCCTTCAACTTTATGTCTATAAAATAGTTCCATTCCTTTGTTTATAGAATGAACTGTCATTTTTGTTGCACAATATTATTTCACTAAATGAACAGACTACAGGTTGTGTATCAGTCCTTGTGTTAAAGGACACTTGGCTTGTCTGAGACCATTATGAATAAAACTTCTATGAACATTCAAATTTAAAAAAATTTCATCTTATTTTTCAATGCCTAGGATTAAATCCAAAGCCTTCTTTACTAGGCAAATGTTTTATCATGAGAATTACTATCCCCCTTCATGGCTTTTAATACCATCCTTCCAATCAGTTTTTTGAAATTATTTTTAAAAACGATCTATTTATGTATGTTTGTATTTATGTGTGTGTGTGTGTGTGTGTGTGTGTGTGTGTGTGTCTGTCTGTCTGTCTGTCTGTCTGTCTGTCTGTCACAGGGCACTGTATGTCCCTGTGGAAAACCAAGGGTGATTTCAGGAATCATCCTGTGTCGCTTCTACCTCCTTCTTGCTTCATTCTGAGATTTCCCAGGCTCCGCCCACCAGTGTTGGAAATGCAGGCCACTACTGTTTCTGCAGACATTTTTTTTGTGGGATCTGGGATGCAAACTCAGGACTTTCTGCTTGTGAGGCAGAGTCTCACCCCGAGTTATTTCTGCAGCCTTTCTTTCCTGCCAGCCTCCCTTCTATTATCCTACCAGGTTTCCTTTGCGTTGCCTTTTGATAGCATGTGCCTGAGCACTTTCTGGAGCATGAGTTACACCACTGAGGAAAGCATTTTCCCTTCCCTGCACACCCTCATCAGTATTGACCTTCCCTGCACACCCTCATCAGTATTGACCTTCCCTGCACACCCTCATCAGTATTGACCTTTCTTGCGCACCCTCATCAGTATTGACCTTCACCAGTCTCTCAGAGAGGTGTGGGACCACTAGAGTTTTCTGCCCTTTCCTGGTTACATGATATGGCAAATCCTGTTCTTATGTAAATCTGTATAGCTGCTGTCTGTTCACGAATGTGGCAGCCCTTTCATGTCTGGTTCCAGGCTGTTTTAGAGGATTTAGTTCATTCTATTTCAAATGATTGTAAATAAAGGCAGAATTTTGTCATTTTGCTATTTGTCGTCTGTAAGTCTTATAGCTTCTTTCGTGATCCCTCATTTCCTGCATTACTGTTTTCTTTTGTGTCTAGTTGATTTAATTTTTGCATGCATGTGTTTGTGTGTGTGTCTTTGTGTGAGTGTCTGTGTGGATCAGAGGGTATTGTGCCTGTGGAGACTCAAGGGCGATTTTTGGAATTACCCTGGATTGCGCTACCTTCTCTTTGCTTTGCTCTGGAGTTTTCCAGACTCTGCCTTCCAGATTGAGGAGCAGTAGGCCGCCACCATTTCCACCTGATGTTTTTACATGGGATTTGGGATCAGAACTTCAGGACCTTCTGCCATCAAAGCAGAGTCTTAACCCCTGAGCCATCTCTTCAGCCTGAGTTGATATTGTTTATACAGGATCATCACCATCCTTGTGCCTCAGCCTGCTGAGTGCTGAGATTAGAGTTGTGTATCAGCTGATTGACATTTTCCTTAATGAAGTATTAAAATTGTCTTATTTCTTTTTGTGAATATTCTCTATTCCCTCTTTGGTTACCATAAGGAGTACATTTAACATTCTGAAGTTATAGCACTCTAATTAGAACTTATACCAGTTTATCTTTGATAGCTGTTTGTTCCTATAATAGTTCTGTTTTTATACCTTTCAGTTCACATTACAAACCTACATTTGTATTCATCGTGTATAAGAACTACTGTTTTATATAAAAAGGAACAAATTGTTGATGCAGGCATTACATTAAATAAGTTTGAAAAATATGACAAAAAATAAAACCACCTGTGCGTCGTAGCATACATCAGTGTACATGATTTCTTTGATGTGCCCAGCTTTGTAAGCCAGCTTATGGACACTTGAGCTTCCAAGGACTCTCCAGTTTCTACCTCCCCACCTCTGGACACTGGGGATTTGAACTCAGTACCTTGAACTTGCAAGAAAAGCACTTGATACACTGGCCCATCTTCCTGTTCCTGTAGCGTGCTGTGTTGGAGCGTGAAAGAGGTCACATGGAAGTAAACCCATTCCCAAAACTGCTGGCATTTTATCAAACACTCACAAAATATATTATATTTGGATATCTGGCAAAAAAAAGTTTTGCAAAAAAAAAAAAAACCACCAATCATTAACCGTAATATATTGTTTTAGTCCACACACAGAACATTCTAAAATGAAAAAATACAGAAACGTAGAACATAGATAGTGATTGCCTTATGCTAAGGACAGAGTGTGGGTATAAGAAACAAAAGGGTGTGACTATAAAAGAAAAACACCTTTGATCCTTGCATGATGAAAATGTTCTTTATCTCAACTGTATTAAGGTCAACTTACTGATTATAATAGTGTACTATGTCTCTTCAAGATATTACTTTTGGGGAAAGCTAAGTAATGAATACTGGATCTCTGATTATTTCTTACAACTGCATGTGAATCCGTAGCTCAGTGTTCAAAGTTTAAAAGAACTCCCAAAAGGTGGTGGTACACTTTTTTTGATCCTAGCACTCTGAAGGCTGAAGTAGCAGGTTTAAGGTCATAAGTTTAAGGTCAGCCTGAGAGTCTCAAAACAAACAAATAACAAAACAATACCATCAACAACATTTACAAAAATGCTAATTCTGCATTAATTCTGAATGATGACTTCATCAGCAATAATAGCATGCAAATATAATAACACTAATAAAAACAAATGAGTAACTCACAGAAGAAAAACAAGTGGAAAAACAGTTCAGTAACCAAAGGAATACAAATTAAAAGGATAGTGAATGCAATTTTCATTTGACGATTTTACACAAATTTAAGTTTTATATATGAGGAAACCAACACTCTGAAAGAAACCTTACATCTTTCATGAATCCATGAGGCAGCCACAACCATAAACTACAAATTGAAGAGAAGCTGCCAGAACACAGAAATTTGGATAAAAATCAGGAAGGACGGGAGAGGTGGATCAGGTCTTGGTGATCTCATGAAGATGCTTGGCTAGGTTTGGGTTGCACATTCAAGCTCCAAGGGTACCTAGCCTGCAAATCACTGTTGGCTCAGACCAAGTAGCAGCGTGTGCAATCGATGTCTGCTCTTCATGATGGCTCCCACGTGTGTGGGAGAACACACTCCAGATTCAGGAGTAGATGAGGCTTGGGGACGAATAAGTGGTAAATGAAGACCTTGGGTCTTTAAAATTATTTTTGAGAATTAATATATGTATTTTTGTGCCATTATTATTATCGAAGCAAATAATTTTTAATGAACACATTTTATGCACTCGAGAATTTGGACTTATTTGAGCCACAAGCCTGCTCACTCTTTGCACCTGCTCCTGCGATGACTGACCCTTTCAGCTTACCTTTATGGTGTACTATGACCCCTGACATTATCTTCAAAATAAATACTCCGGTTTTTTTATTTTGTTTTGTTTTCTGGTATGACTTTCATTGTAGAGTTACAGAATGGACCTTCTTTCTTAGCTCTGGTTTGTTTGCCTTTCTTTTTTTTTTTTTGGTTTGCCTTTCTTAATGGTGGCCATCACTATGTCATTCACAGCAGCAGCAGAAAGTCTTTTCAGCGATTCCTCTTTCCCCTTGGTTCCTCTCTCCCCTGAGAAGTTCTGACTCCAATGGTGTCAAAACAGTTTATCACAGCTCCTACTGGAAAATCAAGGGAAATTCGAAAATTCTCACCAGAGGACCCATCATATTCTTAATATGACATCATGAAAACCCAGAAAAGTGAAAGAAACAAAACTCTGACATCGATTTTAAGTTACTTTGATTTTAAGTAGAAGTAAATCCAGATTGGGAGGTGCTGGGCTGAGATATGTTAGAGATGCTAGGTTCAAAGCCTGCCTCTGCATAATTTGCTCTTTGACCTTAAATAACCTGTCTCAGTTTTACTACCTGTAAAAGACTGACAGAAATTGTCAATCATCTCGCTGTTTGATTTCGTTTTTGGAGGTAGAACCCCGGCTCCAATCAAGTACTGCCGCGCGAGGCCGCGAGGTATTTCGGGACTTGTAGTCCGTCCAGTGGAACTCGCAGTCCCGGCAGGCACCGCGGCGGCCTCGGCAGGGCTACGTGGCTCGGCAGTCTGCGCCTGCGCAGGCAGGGCAAGATGGCTTCCGGGACAGGCGCGCTGGCTGTCCGGACTCCGCCCGGGTCGGGGTTGGCGAGGGACATGCGGGTCTTCGTGCTGCTGCTGTGGCTCGTCGCCCGCGCGAGCGCGCTCTACTTCCACATCGGGGAGACGGAGAAGAAGTGTTTCATCGAAGAGATCCCCGACGAGACCATGGTCATCGGTGCGGAGGCGAGCGGTGGAGGCGGGACCCGTCGGTGGTCTGGGGGCCGCGGGACAGAGTCGGCAGCCCGGGGGAGCAGCCCGGGGAAGCCCCCCGCCGACCCGGACCCTTGTCTCGTCCCTAGGGAACTACCGGACGCAGCTGTACGACCGGCAGCGGGAGCAGTACCAGCCGGCCACGCCTGGTCTGGGCATGTTCGTGGAGGTGAAGGACCCCGAGGACAAGGTGAGCCCCTCCGCGGGACCGCTGGGTCCCTCCCGATGGTCTCGGGGTCCGCCAGGGGAGACGTTGGCGGCGAGAAGACCCCGGATTCTCCGCGCTGAGCCCGGGCTTCTTGACCGGCCGCTGCTCTCGCCTCTTGCCGACCGCTGCTGCCGTCGCGCCGATCGGCCTCGGCGTCTGCGAAGGGCAAATCCTCGGGCAAATCCTCCTTGCCTGCCCGCGCGATGGCAGGATGGGTGGTGGTGGTGGTGGCGATCGAAGAGTTTTCTCAGTTCCAAAACTGGTTTTTTGACTTAAAAATGTCACATAACAGAACACTTTTCAAAAAGAATGAGCTTTTAATTTGGAGAAAATTTAAACGAAAAACAAACACCACTTTAACTGACACACTTACCATTACCTTTTATCTTAAAACAGGAACAACAACAAAATAACGAAAGGTGAATAAAGGAAACCCCTCTAGCGCTCACTTGCCAGCCCGCCACGCTCTGCCCCAGTAGTTCTCGGCGCAGCTGCGGCCGGGTAACTTGGGGTCTTTCCGTGTTTCCTCTGCGCGCTCCGCAGTGGTGCGCAGTCATAGCCCTCCTCAGGGCAGCTGCTCCAGGTAACACTGACTGAAGCCCTCTCCCCGTCTCCAGGTCATTCTGGCTCGGCAGTATGGTTCCGAGGGCAGGTTCACATTCACCTCCCATACTCCTGGTGAGCACCAGATCTGTCTTCATTCCAATTCCACCAAATTCTCCCTCTTTGCTGGAGGCATGCTGGTAAGTAGATCTACATGTAATTAGATGCTTTTTTCCACCATATCCTGGTCAGGGCTGGGGATTGTTGATACTGCGAGTGTGCCAAATACATGTTGGATTTTGTGTTTCTCAAGGCCACTGGATTTCCTGTAGGCATCCAGGGCACAGTGGCTAAGCAGCTTCCCACAGCCATACCTCTGGACTCCGTTTGGGTATCAACATCTGTGGATGTTCAAGTTCAATTATAAAATGATGTATTTTCATCTTTATATCCTGCAAATACATGAATTATTTCTAGATTACTTAAAACCCTGAATACAAAATGCTATGTATTACTTGTATTACTTCGAGTCTCCATACACAATACACAGGGGTTTTTGTTTGTTTCTTGTTTTTTAAAATATTTCTGATCTGGGGTCTGGAGAGATGGATGGCTCAGGGGTTAAGACTGGCAAGCAGAAGATCCTAGTTTGGATCCCAGGTCCCACTGTGAAAATGCCAGGGGGAAATGGAGGCAGCCTGCACTTCTGGCCCTGAAGGGTGGAGCCTGGGAAATCCTGAGGGAAGCAAAAGGAGGTAGAAGCAATCCAGGACGATAGTGGATATCGTCCTTGGTCTCCCACAGGGACACACAATGCCCTCTGACACACACACACACACACACACACACACACACACACACACACACACAAATAATAAGTAAAGTTTAAAAAAAATTCTGATCTGTGGAACCCACAGATGCAGCAAACAGACTGTATGTGTGTTGGTCAGAGCATCCACCCAGGTTTATTCTGACTTGTATGCCTAGAACTAAATAAACAAATCAAGGAAAGTGGGGATAATCAGCTGCAAGAGTTAGGTAGAAAACAGAATAGAGAGCTGTCTAACTCTCATATCTTTCTTGTCTGTCTCCAGAGAGTTCATCTTGACATCCAAGTGGGTGAACATGCAAATGACTATGCAGAAATTGCTGCCAAAGACAAGCTGAGTGAGTTGCAGCTTCGAGTTCGACAGCTGGTAGAACAAGTGGAACAGATTCAAAAAGAACAAAACTATCAGCGGGTCAGTATTTCGGCTGGGAGTGGTGGGCTCTTTGGGAGCTGCCCATTGGCTCAGCCAAGAGTTGTAAGATACATTCATTGTAACACCCTTAACTCCCCAGAAACTTAGCTATGTCACACGGCAAGCGTGGAGTGGGTTTGGGAAGTCCATCTTAATTGGTGGCACAGGCTCTTAAGAGCATGAAATCACCGTCAGTTACAGAATAACAGGATAGCAATTGCTATCAATGCCTTGGGTTCTATTTTAATTGCTCTAGATGCTCCTTGGGCTAAAGCATTAAATTAATTTGTGACTGGGAACTAGGTAAGTACTATGAATAAATCTTTGGCCATAAGGAGTAGTGGAGCAGTGATCCATCTAAAACAGATGTGACTATTGTTCAGTGTCAGCTGGAAACTCCTAACCAAAATGCAGTCTGGAGTTTTTAACACTTTTAACATTTTTCAAGAAGAGATCAAGATCTAGGTTTGTATGTGGAATTTTATTGAGCTTTAAATGTTGGCAAAACTTTGAGCCAAGCAAAACATAGGCCACCAGTTTGCAATCTGCAGGTATGATCTTAATGATCTTAATCTTGACAGACCTGGACAGAGGGCTTAGAGTAAGTCCACTCCTGAGCCTTTCAGTACAGCTCTGTCCATATGTTCAGTACACCTCTTCTCTAGATATATCATGGAAGGATCAAGTGAGGGCGTTACCCAACAGATGAGCAAACAATTTGGGAAAAATGCATTCAGTTGTCTGCAGTCCTTTGGTTGTTGATGGTAAAGACAATCTCCAAGTAGATTGATTCTCTGTGGGCATTTGGCTGGCACCTAGGCAGATCAGGCACCTAGGATTGCAGCAGTTCTTGAAATCCTAGCCAACTCAGACTTTTTGTCTCCCCCTCTACCCCCCCACCCCTGCAGTGGCGAGAGGAGCGTTTTCGGCAGACGAGTGAGAGCACCAACCAGCGGGTGCTGTGGTGGTCCATCCTGCAAACATTCATCCTTGTGGCCATTGGTGTCTGGCAGATGCGGCACCTCAAGAGCTTCTTTGAAGCCAAGAAGTTGGTGTAGCCGTCCCAGGCCTCACTGGCCATCTTTCCTCTCAGGCTGGGGGAGAAAGGACCTCCTGGAACTGATTACTCTCTGACAGGAGGATTGGTTCTCAGTCATAAATGCTTGGAGGAGAGACGGACTGCAAGAGTCCCCAAGTACAAACTGAACACAGCAGCTTGACTGACTGATATTGAGCAGGTAGTAGGATAAATGTGCCTCCCTGCAGCCTCTGGACCTTTTAATCACTCAGGGGCCAGTGATGCTCCAGCGTCTTCAACTTTCACTGTTACTGATCCGGGGGGTGTGAGGCTGCTGTCTGGCTGGCTGTGAGGAGGGACCTGGGCCTGAGGGTAGGCAAGTCAATTTTCCTCTATCTTCCTTTGTTAATATGGGATTTTGAGCAGAATAAGGATATATTTGTGACTCCTTGACACTTAGCAACCTTGACTTTGGCCTAGATGCAGCCCGCTGATGTAGGGAGTATTGTGTATATGTGTCAATTAGAGGTAGGGTGGAGGGGGTTGTAGTGTAGGTAAGTGGCCTAACAGAGACTTTGGTGCTGGTTGGGGACAGGGCTCACAGAGTCTTAGTTACTGATTTTTTTTTTAATGGGTTGTTTGTTACATTGATTTCCCAATTAAAAAAAAAGATTTATCCTACGTAAAGTTCCTGTCTGTGTGCACGACACATGCAAGATATTTCTGAGGATGGCATTTCAAGGGCAAAGCAGTTTTCACTTAGAGATGAATCTTCCCATCCTCTGCAGGCCTTCTTATGGCAGGCAGAGAGTGGTGAGTTTGGTACAACCATCCAGCAAATTGTAGATTGGTGCTCAGATCCTCTGTATCAGTTCCCTTTTCCAGAGTAGTTATGCAGAATTGTTATGGATGTTGTGAGTGAGCTCCTGGTGCATTGAACAAAGGAATGCTACAGGTATGGAAAGAAGAGTCTTTCAACTGGCCATGCTGAGGATCTCGGTGGACTTCACTAGTAGCAAGTAATTTCTGCAAAGAACATAAAGGAGAGAAAGGATTCTGAGGAGAGGAGTGGCGGTGCAGAAGTGGTTGGGAGAAGAGGCAAACATCTTTGATATAGACATAGATGGTGAGTGTTAGAGAGGAGAGCTTGAAAAGGATGGGAAGTGAGTTAGAGTTAGAAGAGTCTTGAGTCCTAAGATTTGGGTATGACCCACATATCAAGCAATAGTTTGGAAATTTCCCTCATCCCCCTACCCTTCAAATGAATTTTGAAAAAAAAATCACATGGGGACCAGGATGTAACTCAGATCTCAGAATGACTGCTTTAAGCCATAAGTTTGATTTCCAGCACCGCATCAACTGGACATGATGTCACACCTAGAATTCCAAATTATTGGTGGCAGGAGGAGAAGTTCAGAAGTTATCCTCAGATATATATATATATATATATATATATATATATATATATACACACACACATATATATGTATGTATTTTACATATACATAGGGGTAAGGGCACACATATCACAGCCTGTGTGTGGAGTTGGTCTTCCACCATGTTGGTTTCAGGGATGAATCTTAGATCCTTAGGTTTAGAGACAAATGACTGGACTATATATTGAATTCAAAGGCCAGCCCAGACCAGAGACCCTGTCTTATAATTTTTTTTTATTATTATTTATTCAGTTGTGCGTGTGTTTGTATGTGTGTGTGTGTGTGTAGAACCACGGGCGAATTCGGGAACCACCATGGACGGCCTCCACCTCCTTGTTTACTTTGCCCGGGGATTCACAGGCTCCACCCTACCAGGACCAGAAACGCAGGCCATCCCTGCTTCCGCCTGGCCTCTATACGTGGGGTCTGGGATCCGAACTCAGGACCTTCTGCCTGCAAGGCGGAGGCTTAACCCCTGACCCACCTCTCCAGCCCCCAGAGACCCTGTCTTAAAAAGAATAAAAACAGGTCTGGAGAGGTGGCTCAGGGGTTAAGCCTCCACCTTGCAGGCAGAAGGTCCTGAGTTCGGATCCCAGATCCCACGTATAGACGCCAGGCGGAAGCGGGGGCGGCCTGCACTTCTGGTCTTGGTAGGGCGGAGCCTGTGAATCCCGGGGCAGGAGGTGGAGGTGTCCATGGTGGTTCCCGAATTCGTCCGTGGTTCTACACATACACACACACACACACACACACACACACACACACACACACACACACGCCTGCGTGCGCTGCACATACATATGCACATGCGCACAGTTGAATAAAAAAAAATTTTAAAAATTAAAACAAAAAAGAAAAACATTTGAAGATGGAAATTTAATGAAGGTGAATACAGTGTGAAAAAGATGGGGCATATTTTTTTGGGCAACTTGATCTGCTGGATGTACTTTGAACCCACATTGAGAATTTGGCTTCCACATTGAAATTTTTTTTTAAGAACAAGTCAAATTTTTGTACAATTCTTACCCCCCCCATACACACACCCTGACAGTCATTGTTTCACTAGAATTATGGATTTTTTAAAAAATTTATTTCTGTGTGTCTGTGTATCAAAGGGCACTGTGGATCTCTGTAGAGAACTAAGGGTGATTTCGGGAATCATCTTGGATTGCTTCTGCCTCCTTTGGCTTCCCTAAGGGATTTCCCAGGCTCTGCCTACCAGGGCTAGATGTGCAGGCTATATTTTTTTACACGGGACCTGGGCTATGAATTTTTTTTTTTAAAGGAAGACCTCATAAGTGAAGTGTCATTCTTATTTTATCAGCAAGGATTCTTAATTACCAAAATGATCTTTGGGTGGATGCTACTTTTTTTTTTAAGTGAACTAATATGAGTTTTTGTATGGTTTAGCCTCTTGAGATACTGAGAGATCTAACATAGTTAGGACTTCAACCTGATGGGACAACAGCTCTGGGCTGTTAGGTGATTTTGGCTGTTCAAGTTACACAGCTCCAATCTGCTGCCTCTATCTTTTCCCCTAATTTCTTTTAGGTGAGGAGATAAATCTTGCTTTTCAGATCGGACACATCTGCTTTGGGGTTTAGCAGGAAAAGGGCCCTGGAATGATTAACTCCCTATTCCTAGTGAAAACTATCTGAAGCAAAGTGCTTAAAATTGCTTAAGATCAAGATTGTGCAGACCAACTACCTGATTTCTGAAAATGGGAATAAATACCTGTTCAAAGGACAGAATGAGTACAGTAGTAAAGAATTTAGAATTACAAGGGACACAAAATAGAATTTAATGTCATATACTTGTTAGAATGATAAAAGGTTTCCTTGAAAAAACAGCAAAAGTCTAGAAACTGCCATCACACCATTTTTTTTTTTAAGGTGGGAGGTGGGCAACAGGGCTGAGATAAGAGGGCCGACTGATTTCACAAAAGGCACAGCAGACAGGGATTTTAGCTTGCCGTTCCCGCCATCAGTTCTCAACCTCAGCTCCACCGAAGTACCCCTTTCCTGGATGGCGAGTATCATTTATACAGCGGCGATTGCCTAGGACCATGCAATACACAAATTAGGAACAATTTGTATACCCCAGAACTGGCAAAGCAGGATTTCAAACCCAGGCAGTTCGTCTTCGGTGGCCAGCGCCTAACGAGTAAACTGGGGAGCAGAGTGAACCCTATTCGCTGCACGTCAGTGTGGAGGACGTTGGCACTCTCCCAGCTTTCTCGGAGATGAAGATACCTTCCCAAACCGGCTGGTTCGAGGGTCTGGAGTCTCCCTCCATCCAGTCCCAAGACGGTGGTGTGTGTGACGGACGTAGGCCACGGGGGGTTTGTTTCTCCCTCCGTGTCAGGTCCCTGCGGGCTGCGGCGGGTGCGCCGGAGAGTCTCTTCGGCTTGCGGAACCTTGCGGGCGGCGGCTCTGGGCGCGGCCGGAGCGGCCGGAGCGAGGGACCCAACGGACCGGGGGGCGGAGACGCCGCGTAGGCCCGGCAGGCCGGGCGGCCGGGCTGGGAGCTCGAGCCCCATGTCCTGCCGCCTGTCCCGCGATGTTGCCCTCCCGGAGGAAAGCGGCGCCGCTGCCCTGGGAGGACAGCAGGTGAGCGGCAGCGCCGGCCCGGGCCCATCCTCCTGGGGCTGTTCTTTGTCGGGTCGCTCCGCGGAATCCTGGAGCCCAAGGCAATCGCGTCTGCATTTCTGGGGGTCACCCTGAGGGTCTGTGGGGTTTTTTTTTTGGGGGGGGGGGTCGTCATTGGCCTTCTTTGTTTGGGTCTCTGCCTCTACCAGTCTCCATTCTCTTTCTGTCTCTCTCTCTCTGTGGCTCTCTCTGTCTCCTCTCTCTCTGTGTCCTCTCTCTCTCTGTGGCTCTCTCTGTCTCCTCTCTGTTTCCTCTCTCTTTCTGTCCTCCCTCTTTCTGTCCTCTCTCTCTCTGTCCTCTCTGTCTCCTCTCTCTCTCTCTCTCTCTCTCTGTTCTCTGTCCTCTCTCTCCTCTCTCTGTCTCCTTTCTCTCTGTCTCTCGCTTCTCTCTCTCTCTCTCTCTCTCTCTCTCTCTCTTCTCTCTCTTTCCATTCTCTCTCTTTCCATTAGTTCCTCTTTTGGTTGACTTCCCTTTGCATTTCTGTCCCTATTAGTCCCTTTCTTGTGAAATTTTGTTTGTTGGTTTATTTTCACTGGCTCATCTCATTTTTTCTACGGGTGTCTGACTCCCTTGACTTATTGCCCTGATCTCTTATCTTTGCTTTCACATACTTTGCTGATGGCCAGAAGAACTTACCAGGCAGAAGCTCTATATGCTCTGCCTGGTTGGCTACTGCCGTATTTATACCAAAGATATTTGTCACACACCATTAGTTAATTTCCTGTGCAGCTGTACTTACATAGGGCCTGCTCCGTATAGGTCTGAACCTGGCCTAGACTTGAACTTAAGACGTTTCTTCTTGGAACAGAATGGGAGAAGGGTGATTTCCCTGCCTAAATATGTAGAGACATCCATACAAATGCTTGAGATGTGCCTCCCCACTCCAGAACATGATAGTGGATATTACCCAATGAGTGGCACTTCATTTTCTTAATGTATCCTATACTTGTTAGTACCATATGTTTCTGGAATTTAGTGAGTATAGCCCTTTGAGAGTTTTTTCAGAACTTGATGTTGAGATGAAGAAACAGAAATATAATACAAGGAATGATCTGTTGTGACCATAAATATTTTGGTCACTTAATCTTTTTGACCTCAGTCTTCCATCTGTGAAATGGGGAATGATAAAGTCTATTACAAACAACTGTTTGAAGATTAATGTAGATCATATTTGAAGGAAATTAAAGAGCAGTTTTTATCCTCTGCTTTTTTATAACTGTGTTCTCAGAAAAAATGTTTTGATGTCCATTCTTGCTTCTGACATTGGTATAAAGAATCATGCAAAAAAAATGGAGGAGTGTGTAGTAATTGAATGCTACCTTTGGAGCCAGCCTGCCTGGGTTTTTGAATCTTATTAGCCTCAGTCTGTGATTGACAGAGGAAGACAAAGTGTTGCTCCTCACAATCTGTCTGGGAACAGCTGTCTGGAACAGTTCTGGAGACTGCCACCAGGTGGCAGATTAGTAACTGGTCTCAGTGTCCCCTGTCTGAGGAAATTTGGACCCTGACTTGGTTCACTTACCACTAGTTTTGACCTTTAGAGCACAGAATGTGAGTGCTCATAGGGACATGGTTCTGGTAGGAAGGACAAGCTGGACTGAAGGACAGCATGGGAGAGTACATAATGGTCACTGCTCATTCCCTGAAGGAGAGATATTACCCAATATCCACCTCAGTATCCATACTGCTCCCAGAAAGAACCCAGAGTGCGAGAGAGATCCTGTAAAGGTTGCAGCCTTCCTAGGCCATCTGCAGGTCTGGGCTCTACTGCTTCTCAGTGGAAACCACCATCAGAGAACAATAGGGGGTAAGTCAGAAGCCCCGTGAAGGTGCCCTGCTGCATGTGGGACCTGGGCTTGGTTTCAGGACTGCTGGCTTACAGATTGGCAATTGTGTCTTTAGAGGAACACAAGCATTGGTGTGGCTTTCTTGTATGACTTAAAGCATGTTCCAACTGCTTTAGCCCTTCTTAACTCATTTGCCAAGCCCTCTGCTGTTTGACCGGGGCCACAGATAAGAATCTGTCATGGTCTGACAAATAGAGGTGAATGCAGGGAACTTGGTGGGAAAGTGGTAGGAGTAGGGTTGGCCATGACATTGACTGACAGGAGACTATCAGGCAGGTAAAATAAGAATCAGGTAGAAATAACAGCCTGAGTAGGGATGGCTAGAGCAGGAAGGATCGTGACAAGTAGAAAGGCACTGGATTGCCCTGAGCAAGAGTCAATGGCTGTGAGCAACTGGAGATTTGCTAAATCACAGGATTTGTCAGCATATTCTGACTGCTAGGTCAAGAAGTTTGACTTTCATCTTCTAAATGGAAGAGGGTCAGTCATAAGATTGAAGGTCTGAGCAGGACAAGGACCAGTATGGTGAGGAAAATCACAGGAGAACTTAGAAAGTAAAATCTACAAGATATGGTAGCTACTTGTTGACTCTTAGAGGTTATAAAGTAGATTCCTTTGTGGGAGAGGGAATCCTTTCCTAGTAGCCTCAGGAACTTCCAGGACGGACAAAGAGATCTAGGGAGCTCTACCAGTTTCTTTTTTGCTTGTTCCTTTGAAGGCTTTAAGAGTTTGATTATGTAACCCACAGCCTAGCATCAAACTCACACTCCTCCTGCCTCAGCCTCTCAAGTGCTAGAATTACAAGCATGAGTCACGTGTCTGGCTTTCTACCTGTTTCCTATACTTGCTAATCTAAAGGGCAGCCTCCCAGCATCACCCAGTATTAAGTTACTCAGCTGTTTGTTCAGATGTTGCACCCAGTCCTTATCCTTCTTTCCTTCTTCTGTATCTCATCTTTTGTCCTGTAGACTTCCTCTGGGACTGAACATCTGAGACCCATCCAGTGAACTGCCACTGTCCATTTGGGTCTTGCATTGTTTGTGGTGGGGATGGTAGGGGGGTCTTCCCAGAGTAATTATTGGTCATTTTGTCTGGGTCTCATGCTGGCATGCCATTTCTTGATGGGAGCTTACTGGTGGTCAGCTCTAGAAGCATGAGATGAATTTCCTAAGGAGTGAGTTTGGAAGTTGATGGGTTGCATGTCTCTAACCTAGAGCTCCTGCCACAGGTTCAGGCCACCAAATTACCGTCTTGGGGAGAAACAATAATATGAAACAGGAACCCTTGCCCTTGCCCTTGATCAATTCATGTTCTAACCAGAAGCCTGACCCCAACTTCTGTAAGAAATCACTGAGAAACTGAGATAGCTCTGTAGCTTGGGATTGCTCAGAGTGTGTCCCAAAGGTGGAGTGTCAGAGAGGAAGTGGACTTCTTGTGTATGCTAGTAGCATGAGCAATAACATTGAAGTTGCTTCCACACTGAATTCCAATGGGGAATGGGCCCGTAATTTGTGGCCCACCTGTGTGGAAGCCACAGAAAGGATCAATTGACCCTTTCTTTTTGACCTTAACCCTGCTCTTGTCCCAGATCCAGGTTACTCTCTGGTGGCCTTCGCCGGAAATGCTCTGTCTTCCACCTGTTCGTCGCCTGTCTCTTTCTGGCCTTCTTTTCCCTACTCTGGCTGCAGCTCAGCTGCTCTGGCGATATGTCCCAGGCAGCCAGGGGACAAGGGCAGGAGACCTCTGGTCCACCGCGGGCCTGTCCCCCAGAACCTCCTCCTGAGCAATGGGAAGAAGATGCATCCTGGGGTCCCCACCGTTTAGCAGTGCTGGTGCCCTTCCGTGAACGTTTTGAGGAGCTCCTGGTGTTTGTACCCCACATGCACCATTTCCTAAGCAGAAAGAAAATCCGGCACCACATCTATGTGCTTAACCAGGTGGATCATTTCAGGTAAGGACCACCTCCTGATCCAGCAACCTTTCCTGGCGCTTCACCTTGCCAAGGCCTCTGGGACTTGCTCCTAGTGCCTAGTGGGCTCATATTCATGAAAGGCCCCCAGGGGCAGAAATCAGAGAGTGGGAAATGGGAGAACCCTCTCGCTGGGAGTCTTCGGAGGTGGGCCTTGGTCTAACTTCTACTTTAGAAAGATCACCGTGGCTGCTGAGTGTGAAATAGATTGTGCTAAGACATGAGAAGAACCAGGGACCCAGTTAAATGGTCATCACAGTCTTCTGAGATGATCGTAGCTTGGCCAATGTGATGGGAGGGTAGAGAGAAGTAACGGAGGAAGTGCAGACAGGGCTTATTGGTGACTGGCTATCGCTTTGGGGAAAGGGAAATTCTCTGTTTCTCATGGTCTCATCTGAAGCCTTGCCCTTCCCCATACTCTTCCCCTCCATGACCATCATACTTACACCTAAACCCTGCCTGGGTTTCCTCCAGCTCACTCCTCCTGAGAGATGGGCTCCAGTGATTCCTGGAAGCCATGTAGCCATGAGTCTTCCTGGAAGTGGTGCAGCCATGAGCCTGGGCATACTCATCATCCTCACTTTCTGCTTACTAGACCTAGAATCTGTGGTCCGCCATGAAAACCTCTTCTGTGCATCCATCCTTACTCCCTTACTTAACCCTACTCCCCAGATGCAGCATGTGTGGCCACACTGCTTGTTGCCATGACAACCCCCAAGTCGTGTCAGAAGCCTGGCAGTCCTCTAGCCTTCCCAGCCTCTTCCTTATTCTCTGCTGATGAAAATGGAACCCAAGTCAGCACGTTAGCACCTGGCTACCTTCTCCTGAATATCCTGTGATCTACCTTCTCTTGGGGATTCACATCTGCGTGCACACATGCAATGATAACTCCCACTTCCCAAAAAAGACTCATCTATCCCACATCCCCATAATCTTCATTTACCTTCATTCACCTTGATTATGACACTGAAACAGCCCTCATAGAGGTCACCCATGATGTCCACTTCCTTTAATCTCAGGCCTTTATCCTATCCTATGAGCAGCTTCTGCTGAGCAAATTCCATCTTTGAATGTCTCTGCTTGACTTCTGGGACAGCAGTGTGGTTCTTTCCTCTCACTGGCCAGTTCCGCTCATCTCATTTCTCATTTCCTCTCATCTCTGTGATCTCATTATCCTGTGCCTCGGAGCTCATTGCTTTTCCCTTCTCTCCCCCACTCCACAAAGCTCCATTCTTTTCTGGGAAATCTCTTCCCTTCTTGAGGCATTAAGTCCCTGCTGACTCCTAGTCTGAATCTTCAGACCATGTTCCTGAATTTGGGGCTAACATATTCTGTCTCCTTTGCCCCTCCTCTACTGGGTGGTCTTAGAGGCAGCTGGAGCCTTACAAGATCACAGCTAAATTCCTGATTGCCACTCCCCACTTGCTTCCCTTCCCCTCTTTAGAATTTCAGGAAATGCCTCACGGGTATCTGTTCTGGCATGGGGTTTGTACAAGCACAGGGCTTGTAAATTGCTGTCCTCAGCATGGAGTCCTGACCCCAACTTCCACAAGGCTTACTTCCCTCAAGTCCATCTTACCTGTTGTCTTGCTACTCTGACTCTCCCTGACAGCCCTCTCTAGGCGAGCAGCTGCCCCACGTTCCTGTCAAGCGCCACCTTCCACGCCCTGTTTGACGTTCGCCAACAGCCCTTACCACGCTCTACCTCATTTCTTCCGGTTGGATTGCCAGCTTCTCAGGGTCAGGGATTCTTCACTGCTGTCTGTTCCAGTGAAATTTTGAAGGGTTTCTAGCACAGAGTAGGTTCTCAGTAAATACTTGTGTGGTGGGTAGAGGGGTCGGCTTAATGTGAAGTCAGTGCCACCAGGGGAAGGAGTGGACAAATTGTCACACAGGGCTAGGGTAGAGCCAGGTGGTAGCAAGCTTGCTGCCAACTGCTGAGCCTCACCACCCTGCACAGGTTCAACCGGGCAGCGCTCGTCAACGTGGGTTTCCTGGAGAGCAGCAACAGCACAGACTACATCGCCATGCATGACGTGGACCTGCTGCCTCTCAACGAGGAGCTGGACTATGGCTTTCCAGAGACCGGACCCTTCCACGTGGCCTCCCCGGAGCTCCACCCGCTCTATCACTACAAGACTTATGTAGGCGGCATCTTGCTGCTCTCCAAGCAGCACTACCAGCTGGTGAGGCCCAGCTCCACCTGCTCTGCTCAGAGCTGGAGATCCACCCTCCCTGGGTATAGACAGTCAGGAGGGTGGAGCAGCCCCTCTGCAGTCCAGCAGGTAGTAGTCTTGCCTGAGCCTGGCAGGAAGCTAAACAGCAGCCAGAGACCTGAAAGAGGAACAGGAATGAGCGCATTAGCAAGGGGCAGAAACCCAGTGCCATCTGGCTCCAGAAGCAGGAGAGGGGTTGGCCTGCAAACTGTCCACCTCTCAGGAGTCACCAGCACTCCCTTTCTCTCCATGGCTCCCAGCTTTGCTTTCTCTCCCTTTCTCTCATGTGTATAACATGACCTGGATGATGGGGGACAAGGAACCCCTCATTCTCCAGCAGCCCAGACAGGATCCCAGAACCAAGCACTAAGCACTGGCTCTTGGTTGGGTCCAGGAACAGGGTGAGTAAGAGAGTGGAGTGGCTCTTCTTTCCAGCCCACGGCCGAAACACACTTTGTGTAACTTTGAAGTCTCTGAAGCAGATGCAGTTAGGAGTTGTCGTCACATATAGGGAAGAAACCAGGGCAGAGCCACTTCAGAAGAAAGGAGAGGACGAGGAGAGGCAAAGGTGAACAGCAGAGATACTAACCACAAGTTCAAAGCACATTCGAAGGTAGAGAGGCTGGGAAGTGCTGACCCCCCTTCCTTCTGCCTCACCCCCGCTGCAGACGTGGAGGAACTTGCCAGCACCTGGTGTTCACTCAGAGCAACCAGGGCAGGAAGAGGAAAGGGGAACCTGGCTGGTTGGGGCTCAGGATGGGTTCTCCCGAGCAGTAGGAGCCAGAATACACCCCGGGAGGAGGGGCATGTGACAGAGCTGCCTGTCTTTGTGTCAGTGCAATGGGATGTCCAACCGGTTCTGGGGCTGGGGCCGAGAAGATGATGAATTCTACCGACGCATCAAAGGAGCTGGCCTTCAGGTGAGGCTCTCGCTTGCCCTGTCTTCTCCTACCCGAGGTTCCCTTCGCATGGTTTGGAGAAGTTATTGGAATTTACAAATGCATCCAGGTTCTGATCTCTGCCTTAACTGTGACTTGTCTTGTGCTCTCTGCCATACGCTGTCCTGCAGGATGGCAGTAAGAGCCAAAGAACTAGTTGTCATTGCCATCGAATGCAAGAGAGGCAGCCTGACCCCACTTCCTTTGGTTTCCTTAGCTTTTCCGCCCCTCGGGAATCACAACTGGGTACCAGACATTTCGCCATCTGCATGACCCAGCCTGGCGGAAAAGGGACCAGAAACGCATCGCTGCTCAAAAACAGGTGCTGGCTGGTCTCCCTGGTGGGGACAGATAGGTGGTGATGTGGGGAACCAACAACCTGGTCATTTCGAGGTCTCCTTGGGCCTCCCATGCTGAGCCCAGGGCAGTCAATGGGTGCGCTGCTTGGGCACCGTGCACTGCTCTGGTGGCTGCCACATGCATCTGGGCACTGCGGGTCAACCCAGGCCTCAGGGCTTATGCAGGCTAGAGGTGGGGAGGCTTATCTGAAGGTACCGGAATCCCTATCTGTCGTACAGCCTCTTCTCTAGGAGGCATATATGTCCCATGAGAAAGTCCCCATTTTCTTTCTTACCCATGGGGTGCAGATCTGGGCAAGACTTCAACTTTCTTATCTTGGTAGGGAGCCCAGGACCTTTAACGGCAAGGTGGTGTGAAAGCAGTGGACAGCTGACACTGAAGCTGAAGTCCATGCCTTTTCTTGTTCTTCCCAGGAGCAATTCAAAGTGGACCGAGAGGGAGGCCTGAATACCGTAAAGTACCGGGTGGATTCCCGCACAGTGCTGTCTGTGAGCGGAGCGCCCTGCACTGTTCTCAACATCATGCTGGACTGTGACAAGGCTGCCACTCCTTGGTGCACATTTGGCTGAGTTGATCAAAGAGCAGGAAGCCCATGCCTCCAGACCCATTGCTACTCAGGCTCAGGAGAAAACCCCAAGCCTTGGGGCAGCTCCAGCAAGATGTGGAGTGGCCTGAAGAAATAACAAACCAGCTCTGTCTATAGCAGCCTAGCCTCCAGAGGGGCTTGAACTGAGATGGCTCAAATGCACTGTCTGCCGTGCTGCTGACAATAAAGTGTTCACAGAGAAATTGGACATTGGCTCTCGCCTGGAATTCGCCATGCTGCCCCCCGCCTGCCCTATTCTGCACGCCCCCACATGCCGAGACTGTGGACAGTGGGATGGCTGTGCAGGTCAATCTCCGGTCTCTCTGGCTACTTCCCATTGGACTGCCTTGTGCGGCCATGCAGTTGATGTAGATGGCTATTGAAATTTGGAGGCTTAGAACTTCAAAAACCAGAGCACGAGTCCAACCCACTGAAAAGAACAGTTGTCACCATGGATGTATGTGGGCCTAGTGTCACCAGATCTGACTTTTCAAAAGAAAGTAGAATGCTGGATTCTATAGTAAAATCTTCTGATTTTTAAATGGTAGTAGCTAACTTACACTTTCAAAAAGTATAGCAAGACAACAAAATGTGCTGTGGACTAGACTGGTTTGCCACCTTCAGTAGACTGGATGGGGAAGGACAAAAGATAACACCTTTTATTTGTAGACTAGCGTTTAATTGTGGGCCCGGGAGTAACCGAAGGTCTAGGTGGGAGGGGAAGCCAAAGACATGCAGTTCTGGGGTTATCTTGCCCTTCAGGCTCCTGGGCAGCTTCCTGGGGCTCTCTGGGTAGTTTCACTCTGCTCCAGCTCTGCCTAGTTGGGCTGTCTCTGAGGTGAGCACATCTTTCTTTACCAAGACAAAGACAGGAAGGAAGGAGAGCAATATGGATGAATAGGGCCCAGTGATGTCTCAGATTAGGGTATGGAGGAAGGTGAGAGAAGTTCAGGAGACATGGAATCTGGGAGTGGGAAGTCTTAGCAAAAGGGGCCTGTTTGTCACACAACCACTTCTTTGGGAGGGGAGATTTGTAGATAACACCAAGGTTTACTTTTGAGGAGCGGTGAAGGACTGGAGCTGAGGGGGAGCACAGGGTTGGAAGTGATCTGAGAGGAAGCATTTGTAGGGAAACCCAGACTGACCAGAAAGTGGGAGCTGAGTGGTTCCCAGGTGCAGCACTTCAACACAGTGCTTGCTGCACATTCAGGGCAGAAGCCGGAGGAAACGTTTGGAGTCAAGGTTGGCTGATTTAATACTGGGGCACTTGAAGTGTTGCAGAAGAAAGGAATTGAGGCCCAGAGTTGAGAAGAGTAGAATCAGTAATTCTTTTTCAAAAAGACTTAAAAATTTCAGGCCTGTTGTGTAGTTATGTGAGTTATGTACTGCACAAGCTAAGGATTTAGGCAAAAAAGATGTGCTAAAGTTCAGGTTCCAAAGTCTAAAGACCAACAACCTAGCCTCATCCACTATAGCAAGGAAACAGACTCAGACTACAGTGAGGGACAGCGGGGACTGGGATGGGGTTGGGGTGAATCATGGCCAATGGATGCCACACTAAGGAATTTCTTCTTCATTCTAGAGATGCATGTTTTCATACAGACTTTGGAAGCCATTTTACAGAAAGATCTTGGGACTTAGGATCCAGGACAGACTGTAGGATGGAGTGGGGCCTAGTCCAAACAAGAGACAACGAAGCCTATGTAAGGCATGGTACTGCACACCATGATTCCAGCTCTCAGGAACTGGAGGCAGGGAGAGCAGAAGTTTAAGGTCATCCTTGGCTCTATGTTAGTAGTTAAAGAATAGTTGGGCTACTAGACCCTGACTCAGAAAACAAAACAAAAGAAGTCAGAATGAGGCAGTGAGGTGGGAAGGGAGGTCTGCCAGGTCCTCATTCTGTAGGCACTGTTGGCTCCTGTGCCTTGCTGGCTAGATGAGCTGTGCCATCCTGGGTCTTGCTTCAGAAAGGGTCCACTCTCCAGTAGATTATTCCCTGAGGCCAAAGAGGTTTATGTATACAACTTTCTTAGTACCTAGTCCTCCTCAAGAGTATTTTAAGAGGCAAAAGCAACTGATTCCAGCAACAGAATTTGAAAGTTGTCATTCCCAAGAAGTAAGAGTAACAGACCATAAAGCAACCATTTGTCTTAAACCTATCGGAGAAATGACTCTCTTTACAAACCATGCAGGTCTGCTCATCCATAGTTTATCTGGTGCCACAGGCAGGCAGAGAGATCTAATCAACAAAAACTGAGGATGTGCTCATGGCAAAGATCCAAGAGACCCTTCTGCCTCTGGCCAGGGGAAAGGGAAGCAAAAAGTAAAGTGGTATGAGGTGGGAGATACCCCGAGTCCTAGGTGTTCATATGTCATACTGATTATTTTAGAATAATCAGGAAATAAAAATAACTGACAGCATACTGATTATCACTTTCACAGGTTCTAAAACCACCTAGAAGATAAACCCCTGGGCACAAGCATGAGGGGAGTTCTAGACTGCACCAATTGAGGAGTGGAGACCACCCTAAATGTGGACAGTGCCATTCTGAGGGCTGAGGCCTGGACTTGAACAAGAGAAAGAGAGTTGAGAAGTAGCATCCGTGTCCCTCTCTGCTTTCTGACTGCCTGTGCAATGTAACCTGCTGCCGTGACTTTCCCATCATGATGGACCAACCTCAGACCATGAACCAGAACAAACACTTCCTCAAGTTGCTTTTGCCAAATGTTTTGACACAGCAGCAAGAAAATGAGTATAATAACCATGATTGTCTAAGAGCTCTAATGGAAAAAACAATAAGTAAAGCAGACAGGTAATATAATAGGATGGAAAAGTTAAGAATACAGAATACCTTTCAAGGGATTAGCGAGAGACAATACAACTGAGTAAAGAACCGGTGAGCTTGGAAGACACAATAACAGATACTTCCCGACTGATACAGAGAGAGAAAGGTATGGTGGGTCGAATATACAAGAACTGGATGAATTACACTTGGACACCGCGAAGAAACAGCAGAGCAGAAGAAACATTGCAAGTAGTAATGACAAAATTTCCCAAAATTGATGAGAAACACCAAACTAAAAGTCTAAGAAATAGTAAATACCAAATGTGAACAAATAAGCTCAAATAAAACCCCAACACCTAGACAAATCATATTCAAACTTTAGAAAGTAAATAACAAAAAATAAGGAAAATGACCCTCAATCCTCACAGCTTACCTATAGAGAAAACAGATTAAGAATTACATTTCTTGTCAGCTGTCATACAAGCACAAAGAAAGGGGAACAATGTCTTGCAAAGTTTGGAAACCAAATCCAGCACCCTTATATATGTGAGACAAACATTCTATTGCTGTTGCAGCCCATCCCTTAGGATGAAATACTTCAAGTGGAAAAACTCATCAATCTGAAATTCTATATTTATCCAAAGTATCTTTCAGAAGTGTAGTAAAGGCCACTAATCTGTACCTTTTAAGATCGTTTGAAGGTTTATTATATAAATTTTATCTAGATTAAAAAAGTAAGAAAAAATTTCTCAGACCACAGATTTATAGACAGCAAACTTATACTGCAAGTAAAGTGATAAGTTCTTCACTTTACAGGTAAGTTGCAGGTCAGAAGCAACATGTTTATATTTGAAAAGGAAGTATTTCAGAGAATGACTAAGAAATAGCAAGTTTTACTTCTTATTCTTTGTTTCTTTTTGTTGTCTTTGGGACAGAGCCTTACTGCTTGACCTGGAACTTACTATCTAGACCAAGTTGGATTCAGACTTATGACTTGTTCTGCATTTGCCTTTTGAGTGCTGAGATAACAGGTGCATACCACTATGTCTGGCGTACTCCTGATTCATAACTAATTCTAATTGCTAACTACTTACTTTAAGTAGTACTAGTAGTAGCTGTATTGTAGGATTATAGTATAAGACCAGATAAGATGAGCATCAGAAATATAGTATTGTGAAGAAGAATTGAGAATATTTTATTATGAAATACTTACTCTAACTATTGGTTAAGTATAATTTGGAAATAGACCTAAATTCACTGTCAGCTTATAATGGAAACTGTAGGGCAATGAATTAAAATGTTTTAAAACAAGTATGATTGGTATGCTAAAAGAAGAAAGAATATAGAATCAAATGGAATTAAGTTTTTATTTAAACCAGAGTAGAGAAAGAAAGAGGGCAGGGTAAGGAAATAAAAAGGGAGAAGGTTAGGGATGTCGCTTTGTTGGTAGAATGCCTAACATGCATGAAGTTTCGATCTCCACTACCAAATAAACCATGTGGCAGTTTTGTAATCCCAGCTCTCTGGATATAGAGTCAGAAAGATCAGAAATTCAAATTCATTTTCAAGCTACGTAGAGATTTCAAGGTAAGCCTGAGATACATGAGAGTTTGCTTTTAAAAGAAGAAGAGGAAGAAGACGAAGAGAAAGAAGAAGGAGGAGGAAGAAGGAAGAAGAAAGGAAGAAGAGAAGAAGAGAAAAGAGAGAAAGAGTGAGAGCTGGAGAGATGGCTCAGGGGTTAAGCCTCTGCCTCTCAAGCAGAAGGTCCTGAGTTCAGATACCAAATTCCATACAAAAATGTCAGGCAGAAATGGTGGCAGTCTACACTTCCAGCTCTGGAAAGGGAAGCCTGGAAAACTCCAGAGCAAAGCAAAGAGGAGGTAGCACAATCTAGGATGATTCCCAAAGTCACCCTTGAGCCACCATAGGCACACACAGTGCCCTCCAATACACAGACACAATAATCAATAAAAGTGTGTAAGAAAATAACAAGGACAGAGCAGCTAAGAGAAAACAGTTCCACCTATGGTAATACTAACACGACTATATTAGCAATCGGTGTAGATGTAAGTCACCCTTAATGTACTCATTAAAAACCAAAGACCAGGGCTGGAGAGATGGCTCAGAAGTTAAGATTCTGTCTCGCAAGCAAAAAGTCCTGAGTTTGTATCCCAGGCCCCACATTAAGAAAAGAGGCCAGTTGGAAAGGCGGTGGCCCTCACTTCCGGCCCTGATAGGCGGAGCCTATGAAAATCCAGAGTGAAGCAAGAAGGAGTTAGAAGCAATCCAGGGTCATTCCCAAAGTCACCCTTGGTTCACTCCACAGGGACACACTGTGCCCTTAAACACATACAAAATAAATAAAATATTTTAAAAATAAAAAATAAAGACCACTGGGTATTAGATGCTTGTGCATGGTTAAATAGTAGAAAGAATGCCACAAAACTAATCTGGGCTAGTCAGTTAAGTTCCAGAGCAGCCAGAGCTGTAGAATGAGACTCAAAGAGAGAGACAAGAGAGAGAGAAGTTTACAAAAACACATTAACTGTATGTTGATGACACTTTAAATATAAATGCACAGATAGAACAAAACAAAAGAATGGGTGAGGGAATTGGGAATGTAGCCCAGTGGCAAGTCATTGCCTCATATGAGAGGTTAATTATAACCTTTGCCTCATAAACAGAAAGACCTGAGTTCAATTCCAGATCCCATATGAAAATGCCAGGCAGAAATGATGGCAGCCTGCACTACCAACTATGGAAGGCAGAGCCTGGGAAACCCCCATAGAAAACAAAAGGGAGGTAGAGCAATCCAGGATGATTCCTGAAGATACCACAGAAGCACACAGTGTTTCTATACACACAGTTATATACATGCATGCACACACATGCATGAATAATAATAAATATAAACATAAATAGAAGGAGATCTAGGTTTGATATGTAATCCCAAATGATAAATAAATAATGGAGAGAGATGTACTAAGTTAACACTAGTCAAAACAAGGTTTAACATTAATGTTAAAGATGACTTTAGAGAGAGAAAGATCATCAGTGATGAAGAGAATTATGTAATTCTCTTTATGCAAAAATGGTTAGAATTACAAGAGAATTAGACAGCTCTGTTATAATTGGAGACTAAAATAACTCCTCTTGTCAGTACTTGATAGTCAACAGACAAAATATGAGTAAGGACCCACACCATCAGCTCATTGAGTATCACTGACAAAGTTCATGTGACACATTCACCAAGATAGACTATGTTATAGGTACATACAGGTGTGAGCTTAATGGTTGAGGGTTTGAGCTTTGGGCACATTTGTAGAGAATTGGTAGTGAGTTAAGTCCAGAACAAACCTGAAGGAGATTGTCTAGAATGTGGAAGAGCCCATATTAGGTGCATACATGTTCAGTATTGTGAAGTCTTCTGTGAATTCTACCTGTGACTAAAATGTAGTATCCTTCTGGCTCAGGGGTTAAGCCTCTGCCTTGCAGGTGGAAGGTCCTGAGTTCAAATCTTAGACCCCACGTATAGATGCCAGGCAGAAGCGGGGCGGCCTGTGTTTCTGGTTCCTGGTAGGGCAGAGCCTGTGAATCCCAGGGCAGAGTAAACGAGGAGGTGGAGTTGTCCATGGTGGTTCCTGAATTTGTCCGTGGTTCTACAGACACACACATACACAGACGTGCACACACGCATACACACACAATTGAATGAATAAAAAAAAGAAGAAGAAAAGATACTCAAGGTTGAAGAAAAGAACAAGTATATCCAGGAGGATAGAAGGGAAGTATAATATCACCAAAACCTAAAAGCCAAATAATACTTATGAAACACACTAAACATAAAAAGTATCCAGAATTAAAAATAATTTTTCCATTATAACATTAAATGTCAATGGAATTAATTCACCAATCAAGAGACACAGATTACAAACTTAAATTAAAAATCACAACCCATCAATCTGTTGCCTTCAGGAAACTCATCTCACCACAAAAGATAGGCACATCCTAAAAATAAAAGGCTGGCCAAAAATTCTGCAAGCTAATGGAATCAGGAAACAGGCAGGGGTAGCTATTATGCTATTTGACAAAGTGGACTTCAAACCAAAAAAAAATCATAAGAGGCACAGATGGCTACTACATTTTAGTCACAGGTACAATTCACCAGGAAGACTTCACAATACTGAACATATATGCACTTAATACGGGCTCTCCACATTCATTAAGAAAACCTACAGCATCTAAAGTAAGAAATCAACCCCAAAATGATAATTCTTGGGGATTTCAATACCGCCCTCTCAACATGGGATAGATCAATAGGTCAAAAACTTAACAAAGACACATTGGAACTTAATCAAACTCTTACTGAAATGGATCTGACAGATCTCTATCGAACTTTTCATCCATGCACCAAAGACTACACATTTTTCTCAGCAGCACACGGAACTTTCTCCAAAATAGACCACATATTGGGCCACAAAACGAATCTCCACATATACAGGAAAGTTGAAATTCTAGCCTGTACCCTATCAGACCACCATGGTCTAAAGCTTGACATCCCTAACACAACAAACAACAGAAAATATACTAACTCCTGGAAACTAAACACTATGATGCTGAATGAGAATTGGATTCAGGAAGAAATCATGAAGGAAATTCAAGATTTCCTGGAAGTGAATGATAATGAAAATACAACTTATCAAAATCTTTGGGACACAATGAAAGCTGTCCTAAGAGGTAAGTTCATAGCTTTTAATGCCTACATCAAAAAATTTAGAAACATCACAAATAAATAACAATGCAGCTTAAAGCTTTAGAGACACAAGGGCAATCCGATCGCAAAAGCAGTAAAAGAGAGGAGATTAGCAAAATCAGGGGAGAAATATCAGAAATTTAGAGAAGGAAAATGATACAGAGAATCAAACCAGTCAAAAAGCTGGTTCTTTGAAAAAATCAGTAAGATATACCCCTAGCTAAATTAATCAAAAACAAGAGAGAGAAAACCCAAATTAACAAAATTAGAAATGAAAATGGAGGGCTGGAGAGGTGGCTCAGGGGTTAAGCCTCTGCCTTGCAGGCAGAAGGTCCTGAGTTCGGATCCTAGACCCCACATATAGACACTGGGTGGAAGCGGGGGCGGCCTGCGTTTCTGATCCTGGTAGGGTGGAGCCTGTGAATCCCTGGACAGAGTAAACAAGGAGGAGGTGGAGGCGAACCATGGTGGTTCCCGAATTCGTCTGTGGTTCTACACACACACACACATATATGCACAATTGAATAAGTAATAATAATAAAAAGACAAGCATCTAAAAAAAAGAAATGAAAATGGAGTTATCACTACTGATACCCAAGAAATTCAGAGAATTATAAGGTCATATTTCAAAAACTTATACTCTTTGAAATTTGATAATACAAAAGAAATGGATGAATTCCTAAGTAAACACAACTTACCTAAATTGGATCAGGAAGTTGTGAATTATTTAAATAGTCCTACAACATATGAAGAAATCGATGAAGTAATCTCGAACCTTCCCACCAAAAAATGCCCTGGACCAGATGGATTCAGCCTCTTACTGGAAAAGAGTTGCAGATTAACCAGTTAGTGCTGCTGCTGCTTCTCTTAGTATCTGGCTCCTCTTCCCTTCTACATGCCGAAGCTCAACAATGAGCACTTAAGTTATAAATTACTTAGCCATACGAACATGTGAATGTGGGATTCAATAATCCCCAGGACTTCAACTAGAAAGGTTCACTAGTGTGGAACATCCTGCGTGACCTTGACAGGCATGAGGAGCCAGGCTGTCCCATTCAGTGAGCAGCAAGTCAAGGTTACAGGACCAGAGGAGAAAAAGTTAACTAGAATCCTGGCAAAACTGGTGATCGATTCTGAGGACCTATAAGTTTCTATGCTGAAGAGTATCACCTAGTGACAAGTGGACACTTGCCTGTAAGAAAGGGAGGTCTACTTACCTGAGAAAAGAGTAGAAGACCGAGAGGAGCTAAAATCATGAGCTTTCTGTGGAAAAGTGGAAGTATAGAAACATCATCTAACCGACCGGTGTTTTGTGGAGTTCTTAGGAATTACGGCCATAATTTGAGATCTTAAAGTTTCTGTTTATACCAGAGATGTCTCATGTATAGACTGTCTCCGAATGATGTTAGATATCAGGAATGTTGATTCTTTAGTGCCTCAAGTTGGTCATCCAAAACATGTGCTAGAAGCCCAGGAGCTCTCTCCTTCCCTATCTCTCCTAACAATAAATCAGAGTTCCATGCACCGGTTTGAATACTGCTTCCTGCCCCCTGATTATCCCCTGCGAATAAATAAAATCTAGCAGGACTGTTGCAGTTCGCCTGCATAGTTAGTTGCTGATAAATGACCATCAAATGGCTTAAGGGAACAAGGGGTTTATTTTCTTATGACTGGCCGTTTACAGTTCTCAGTCCAGCTTGACGGGAGAGCATGCGCCAACACAAGGGCTGAGGGACTGACCACCCCATTTCTACATAACAACTGAGAGAGGGACGATCCTTACTTGCCAGACTAGCATGTCTGGCCAAGTGTACAGGATGCCAACTCTGTCAACCAAATGTCTGTATTTTATTCCAGGGCCTAATCTTCCTACCCACCGTAGGCTGGACCTTCCCATCAGCTAGACAGGTTTGCTCTGAGCTTAACTCAATCATTAATTCTCCACAAATGTGCCAGAGCTCAAACCCTCCACTGTCAAGTTGACACCTGTGCCCGACCATGACAAGGACTGGGCAGTGGATTTTCACTGTTCTTCTTCTGAGAGTACAGTGGTTTTCTACCTGTTTTGGCCAACTTTTCTCTATTTCTGTCTTCGTGTGCTTCTTTCCCTTTCTGCCTGTTTTCCATATTTCTCAGTCCTAGGACAGCTTCTCAGGTCACTGTCACGGTTATCTACTGGTTTTTGAAGTCCCTCCTGCTACTACTGCAAGGAGCTGTTTCTTTTTTTAATTTATTTTTGCATGCCTGTGCATGCCTGTGTGCACGCACACGTGTGTGTGTGTGTGTGTGTGTGTGTGTGTGTGTGTGTGTGTGTGTGTCAGAGGGCACTGTATGTCCCTACAGAGGACCAAGGGTGACTTCAGGAATCATTCTGGATTGCTTCTACCTTCCTTTTGCTTTGCTCTGGGATTTCCTAGGCTCCATCTTCTAGGGTCAGAAGTACAAGCCACCTTCACCTGGCATTTTTATGTGGGACCTGGGATCTGAACTCAGGTCCTTCTGCTTGTGAGGCAGAGTTTTAACCCCTAAGCCATTTCCCCATCCCAGAAGCTGTTTTTTACTCTAAATAGACTTGGCTGGTTGCTCTTCTTTGCTGGTCATCCTTCATGACTGTAAGACAAGATGATGCAAGAAACTAGTTGCCAGTTGGCCCATTGTGGACAGTCGTAAGCACTCAACCATTCTGCCCACTCTGTCCACTTCATCATGGGCTTTTTTCATACCACTTGTAACTTTCTACAGATATCTTGGCTTTGTGTTTTCTTCCGCTTTCCTAGTATAATGTCAGCCTTCAAGTGGTCAAGCATTTGAACACCTAAGAAGCCTCTTATGTGCTTGGATGTCAATCCGATGCTAGTGCTTCTGTTTTTTACCCACAGCATAAGTGAGGCTCCTTGTATTAGAAGCGGAAGACCCCTACTACCAAATAAAAACACTTAAGATTCAGGATATCTCAGCAAGCACACTGTAACCGATAGGTTTATTGGGGTTACTTACAAGAGAAGGGATAGGAGTGAGGATTACTTAGAGGATCAGGAACAATTCAAAAGTACATCTCCAGAAAACCCACCCCCACATAGCCAATGGCTTCCCTGGGACTGTATAGATGAAATCTTTTCCTCAATGAATCTTCTTCAGGCCGTGGACCCTAGTGCCCTCTCCCAGACCTTAAGGTACCAAGGGCATGTGTGAGGTCACATGTAATTAGAGCTGAATCACAACCAATGGCCAGAAGGTGCTCCAAGTAGGGCCAAATCCCAAATGAGGCTTCAAAGATGTTCTCTCCTGGTCTGTCTCTGAGGGAGTATCAGTGGGCAACAGGTATGATCTTGACAGTTTAGGACAAAGATGGCAGCTGTTTGTTCAGAGGAAAACATCACGAAGCAGCATGTCTTTAAGAAAATCAACTTTCTGGGCGCTGGAGAGGTGGCTCAGGGGGTTAAGCCTCTGCCTTGAAGACAGAAGGTCCTGAGTTCGGATCCTAGACCCCACATATAGACGCCTGTCGGAAGCTGAGGTGGCCTGCGTTTCTGGTCCTGGTAGGGCGGAGCCTGTGAATCCCAGGGCAGAGGAGATGGAGGAGGAAATGGAGGCGACCATGGGAGTTTCCGAATTTGTCCATGGTTCTCCATACACACACACACCGCACACACACACACACACACCGCACACACACACACACATCGCACACACACATACACACACTGCACGCGCGCGCGCACACACACACACACACACACACACACACAATTGAATAAATAAGAATAATAATAAAAAAAAGAATATTAACTTTCTGAAGGGTGAACTACTATGATAGTTAATCCTGGGTGTCAACTTGACACACCTGGTATTAACTAAAATAAGCTGAGACAACACCTGGTAAAATCAACTGAGACCACCTGAGGAGATTATCTAGATAATACAGGACCAGCCCTAGATCCCATTGGAACCTCCACAGATCTCATAGACCCTCCTAGTAGTGGACCATAGAAAAAGGAAACCACGGAAGAGATACTCATAGCTGTGCTAGGAATCGCTCTTTCTTTCGGCCGCCCAGTTTCTTCGCTTCTTCGACCCTCTCCACCTCCAACCCTCCAAGTCTTCAATGAGACTAAAGATTCTCTAGGAATCTTCCAGCCTTCAGCCATCACCCCCTCGACTACTGGACTGAGTAGCTACTGGAAGTCATCGTTGGACTACCTCGGGCATATCTGTAAGCCAACTAATACCTTCCCTATTTATATGTTCATTTTGTTAATTCTGTAACTCTAAAGAACCTGACTAATACAACTACTAACCTGATGACTGACAGGTCCAGCTGGATTAATTCCTTAGAGAGGAGACAATACTATATAATATTTTGATCTTTGGAGCAGATCAGAATATCACTTCCCCACCCAGAGATAGAGGTAAAATTCAGATTCCATTCTTTTCATTCTAAGAGGGGAAAGTTGTTTCCCAGTCCAGTGTTATCAGGAAAGGGTAGGTGGAGCCCAGAGTGGACCAAGAGGCCATCCTCAATGGCCTCCAGCCTTACGGCCCTGATACCCCTGGGTAGTTATTGGAATAGCATTGAGATCTCCAGTTGTCTTTTAACTGGGGTGGCTTCTAACTTTTTCTGATCTTGAACTAATTGTTTAATTGCCATCCTCAGGGCTGGAGAGATGGCTCAGGGATTAAGACTCTGCCTCACAAGCCGAAGGTCCTGAGTTTGGATCCCAGGTTCCATGTAAAAACACCAGGCAGAGAAAAACGGTATCCTGCACTTCTGGCCCTGGTGGGCAGAGCCTGGGAAATCCCAGAGCAAAGCTAAAAGGAGGTAGAAAAAAAATCCAGGATGATTCCCAAAGTCATTCTTGGTTTTCCACAGTCACACACACACACACACACACACACACACACACTAAAGAAAAAAATTTTTAAAAATTCCATCCTCAGCTTTCTTATTTCACAAATGCAGATACAAGATTAGAAGTGTGCTTTGTGGTAGAGAGCTTGCCTTCTAGCATGCACAGGGGCCTGGACTTGAGACTAAGTCTATATGCCTGACATATAGAGAGATCTGAAGCCATAAAACGAAGCTTTTTTATTTTTATTTATTTAAGAGAGACGGAGAAAAGGTGCAGGTGTGGGCATGAATGCCTCGGTGAAAGGGCAGAGATCAGAGGACAACTTTGAAAGTCAATTCTCTCTTTTCTCCATGTGGGCTTCTGGGAGTCAAACTCAAGTTGTCAAGTCTGTGAGCAGGCACTTCCCCCACTGGCTGTCTCATAGGCCCTGGATAAAAGGAAGATTTAAGAATCATCATTGTTGGGTTGAAGAGATGGCTCAGGGGCTAAGATTCTGCCTCACAAGCAGAAGGTCCTGAGTTGGATTCCCAGATCCCATGTAAAAAAAAAAAAAAAAAAAAAAAAACAGGTGGAAATTGTGGCAGCCTCTACTTCCTGTCTGGGTGGGCTCTCCTTGTGTGGTCAGTAGGGAAAACACAGGGCAGAGTCACATAGGAAATGAAGGAAAAAGCCCCCAAACTCTCCTGTCCATAAACCCACATGAAAAATGTACACTTTCAACCAAAACAGTTTCTAAGTGCCTGTTAGAATAAGATTTAAATATTTTCTGTCTGTGTGTGTGTGTGTGTGTGTGTGTGTGTGTGTGTGTGTGTATTGTGGATAGATGTGGTTGCTGGTAGGTGGGTCTGTGTGTATGAGTAAGCTTGAGTGTGTGTGCCTATGAGTGACATTGAGAATTATCCTTGATTGCTCATCCGCCTTTATTGTAGTGAGCCTGGGCCTGTAATTAAGCTCAGATCACACATGAGGGCTAGTCTGACTTGCTCTAGGATTCCCAGGCTCTGTCTTCCAGGACTGGAATTACAGGTGTGTGCCACATCTGTCCAGCATTCTACTAGGATCTGAACTCAGGTCCTTTTGCTTGTGAGACTAGATCTTTAACCACTAAATCATCTCCCCAGCCCAAAATTTAAATCCTTAATGAGTTAATTTAAACTTGTTGGGCAGGTGATAGCCCAGGAGTAAAGCTGCCTGTTCCCAAACCTGGTATCCTGAATTTGATTCCCAAAAATTCCCAGTTATTTCCACGGAAGGAAAGAACTGATTTCTGAAAGCTGCCCTGTGACCTCTACAATAGTCTCTCTTTCTCTATCTCTCTAAAAATAAATAAAAGGTATTTTAAAAATGGAATTTGGGGGCTGGAGAGTTGGCTCAGGGGTTAAGCCTCCGCCTTGCAGGCGGAAGGTCCTGAGTTCGGATCCCAGATCCCACGTATAGACGCCAGGCAGAAGCGGGGGCGGCCTGCGTTTCTGGTCCTGGTAGGGCGGAGCCTGTGAATCCCGGGGCAGAAGGAGGTGGAGGCGTCCATGGTGGTTTCCGAATTCGTCCGTGGTTCTACACACACAGACACACGCACACACACACACACACACACACACACACACACAGACGCGTGCACATACACACACACATGCACACAGTTGAATAAATAATAATAATAATAAAAAAAATTTTAAAAAAATGGAATTTGGGGCCACCTGATGCTGTGTTCCTAGGCTATGGTCATTCATATTTGGCTCATATTTGGTTTAAATTAGTTGGTTAAAAAGTTTTTGAGACTATTAACATGTCTATGTTTCATTAAGACATTTATTTTTTAATGTCTTCTAAATTTTGTAAAGAAAAATAACATAGAAGGAAATCATCAAGCAAGAAAAAGGGTTATAAAAGTTATAAGATATCTTTTAGTAGAAAAAAAGAGGTTAAAGAAAAATGAAATGTTACCAGATCGCAAGTTTCCAATTTGGCCACCTACCCTCATTAAATTAATAATAATTCAAATCAATGGGGAAAAGCAGAAAAAAAAGAGAAACTTACTCAATATTGCCATATTAGGGCAAGTTTATTCAATATCTTAGTTTGTCTCTCTCTGAAGTCCAAAAGGAAGAGACAAATTTGAATAAATAGTTACAAATATAAGAAAAAAAATCACAACTCCCACCTCAAAGAGATGACAGGTAGTTTATTCTGGAGCCAAATATGAATGACCATAGCCTAGGAACACAGCATCAGGTGGCCCCAAATTCCATGTTGTTCACAGAATGTTGGGCCTGCCCAGGGATAACAGTCTGGGAGGGAGTGAGCAGGGCATGGCTTAGCACATGGGACCAAAGATGGCGCTGGGAGCTGGTGTCCTAGGCGTAACCCTGATCACATTATAGAGAGTCCTAATTGGCTCATAGGAGCCAACATAGATTTATGTTTAGTTTGACCTATGCAGCCTGTGTGCTGTACTGACCATTAAGGTAATTGGCTGCCTGTTTCGCACACTCTGATTCTTTGTCTATATAAGCTGATTTGTTACCCCCAATAAACCGAGATCTTGTCTGACAAACTCCCTGTCTGTGGCCGAGTCTCTGGAGGGCTGAGGCGGAAGTGCAGGCGGTCAGGCTTTACTTATCTCCGTCATCACAGCCAGCAGCTGTGTAACTGAGTGAGTGAGTGAGTGAGTGAGTGAGTGAGTGAGTGAGTGAGTCTCGCCTTGACAGACTCCCTGCTGTGTCCAGAGTCCCCTGGATTTGGGTGAGGGGGTAATGGGCCTGCAGCACGTTCACCTTTCTCCTCCCTGACGGCCTGGAGTCATCACAGTGTGTGCCTGGGAAAATCAGCCCAGCAACAGAACATGTTTATAATGTTCTGTAACCATGTTTATAATCACAGAACAAAGGAAACCATAAATTAAGACACTTTTTAGCTACATTGGTGGAAACACTTTTTAGCTAGGTAAGTGGGTTACAGCAAAGCAGGAAAATCTGTTATAGGCCACAGATGCCATCTGATGACATTCTTAGCTTTTTGGTTGGTAGAAACCAGAGGTCCAGATGGTGACCTAATAGTCACCAGGATGATAGATCACATGCAGAGATGGGTCCTAAACGGCTATTAAGGGGTCTGAAGATGACTCAAGATAGTCTGGCTCTGGGCTTGCAACATTCCAAATGTCTCCACATCACTGAGGATCCAGTCAGCAAGCACTGCTGATGCATCGGCTTCCTTGCAAGTGCTTACCTTCCCAGTAGTGAACATTGTCTCATTTCCATTTCCTCAGTGTTGGCTTCTATCCACATCAGGTCCTGGACAACTCATCCATTCCCCCATTTTTTACTGTCCAAGTTTCAACTGCATTACTTATTTCTCTATCTCTCTTTCCCTTTTAAAAATTTTTACTTATTTGTTTGAGAGAGAGTGTGGTGCATGTACAGATGCCACGGGGTAGAGATCAGAGGGCAACTTTCAGAAATCAGTTCTTCCAGATCACACGAGACATGACCATACTCTGAAAGACTGTGTGGGGCTGCTGCCAGACAAGAGGGGGAAGTCCGTGTACTCTGTAGTTACTTCCTGGTGGACCACTTGTGCCTAATGGGTGTCCAAGAACTATATGATACAGGTATCCTAGATAGGACCCGGTGGATTGCACATGTAGAGAACATGGGAGAGGGAGGAGAACAGGCTGGAGGGGAAAATGGGTGGGATGGGATGGGAAGTGGGCTGGGGGGTGGGGAGAGGATGATAAAGACATATAAATCCATAATTATAAATTTAAATAAATTTAATATTTAAAAAGAAATAATTTCTCTCTTTTTAATAGGATAATAATTTGTCCTTCTCTTAAGCAGTCAAGCTGAGAAGGTCAAAGAAGGTTCCTCACCCCCATAGAAGAGAAAAATCACCAATTCTAAATACTTGCTACAGACTCTACTATTGACTACAAAGAAGACTTCTTTGATCTACAGGAAAATAACTTGGTCACCAAGCATCAACCCCCAACACAAAAAGATCAAAAGCCCCACTCAGATTTAAAGAAGCTAAAACTCACCAACAAGGAGAAACCACTTTCTGAAAACCTGCCTAGCCTTTAACCCTGCCCACGTCTAGCAATTCCCCTGCCCCCTTGTAGACTCCCCTGAGACTTCAAGGTCTTCCTCTGGCTGGCATGGGCTCCTTTCTGCTTCCCACATGAGATTCTTGGGGTTATTACAAATCTTAACATCCTTTCATTTGATAGTCCTGATAGCCAGTCAGAATGGTGGGGGAAGATAAGGTGTCATCTCTCTCCTTAGATTTTTTTTTTGTTCTAAAATAAAAGGTTGTTCCAAATGATTGTTCCAAAATGAAAAATGAATGAGGACAGAGCCTGAAAGGCTGAGATACTACCAGTCTAAGGATTTACAGGAAGACTTACAAGAATTCCCAACCCTCCTCATTGGTATGGTTGGTATTGCAGTTTGAATGATGCTGAAAATTCATGACCAAAGAGCTTAGGGGAACAAGGAATTTCATTATTTCTTAAAATTGTCTTGTTATAGTTCTTAGTCCAGCTAGGTAGGAGAGTTCATAACAACACCAGAACCAAGGGGAACTGGTCACACACTAAATCAACAGAAATTGCAGACAGAGGGGCAAACCTACATTGCAAGTCTGTCTAAGTATGCTGAAGAATACTAAACTATTCAACCAGCTTCGCCCCTCTTAATCCACCTGCCCAGGGAAGGATCCCATCAGTTGAGGGCTGGACCTTCTCAAATTAATTAGATGCTCTCCTGCAGGCTTCTTAACCACTCATTTCTCACAATGGGCCCAGAGCTCAGCTTCAATTGTCCAGTTGGCACCTGTATCTTGCTAGCACAGATGGCAAGTCCGAGTCTGCTTTGTTTCCACCCCTGTAGCCTGCATGACAAATATCTTTTATACTCATCCCCACTCCCTGTCTAGGCAGACATATGTGGACATTTCAGGTCCATTTTAGTCTCTTGAAGCTTCCGGAGATGCTTATGTCACTCCCAACACAAAATCTTATGCCCAGAAATGTCGGGAACCTCAGAGCCCCACTGTTAATTATACAGTATATTATTCCTCCTTTTCCTGCCCCCCTCCACCAGACTCGCAGTACAATAATGGCCTGACTTCTAGTATCCCTCAGACAGTGAGCCTCTCAAATGACTCCCACAGGGACTGGCACCTTCCATCTTCTGGGAAAGTCAAGGGACCTCTTGTTAAGTTTTCAAGGCTCATCCAGTTCTGACCCACTCTTCTCCCGATTGCACTTTTACAATCCCATGTCACTCTCAAGGCTACAACCTGTTCTCACCCCTCTTGGAAGTTCTTTACAGCAGGTGCCTGCTCCAGATGGACCTATGACCTGAGTAGGCTGCCAGGACAAATATGGCTCCCAGCCCGATTTTTCCTTTTAACTCAGGAGACAGGATCTATCTTAAAACTCTCCCACGGCATAAAAGCCCACATAGAATTGTCTGGACCAGACAATTATCAAGTCCTCCTCACGTCTTCTTCTGTGGCCAAGCATGTCATTGGGGTTCCTCTGTCCCGAGTTAAGATGTTCTAGCCCCTCATCTCCATGAAAGCCTGTTAAGGGTTAATGCTGAATGTGGGGAGAGAAGGAAAGATGTTTTCCTCATTCATCTTTGATTCATACTCCAGCAAGTGCTCGGGCACTGAAGAATTTTCAGTGGTCCACACATGCCAGTGGTAGGGATGTGCTTATGCTTGTGTTTATGAATGTGAGAATTGTCTTTCACCTTTGCCTGGATTCTAGGAGAAGAAATCAGATTGTCAAGCGTCTTAGCAAGTGCCTCCACTTCCTGAGCCCACCTCGCTGGCCCTGGCCCTGAGATGCCTTTTTTATTTATTCAAATACAACCATACAAAGAGGAGGCTAAGACAGGGTCACAGTTTGTTTACATGGTTACCAATAAATTCATAGGTACTTATGTGTTCTCTATCTATTGAAGTTAACCAAATGAAGATATAAAATTGCACATGTACTAAACATGTACAGATTTTTATCCTGACATTATTTCCTAAATAACTATTTATGTAACATCTACATATTCAGAATTATGAGTAACCTGGAGATGATTTAAAGTATGCAGGAGGAGGTGCATGTAGTGTCACATGCTGATAATATCAGCAATTGTGAGGCTGAGGAGGGATGACTGAGTCTAAGGCCAACTTGTGCATCACAGTAAGACCCTGTGTCAAAAAACAAACAAAAAGGGGTGGGGAGATGGGAAGGTAGTTAAAGCTTTCTCCTGGCAAGTGAAAGGACCTGAGTTTGGATCCTAGATTCCACGTAAAAATGCCAGGTGGTAATGGTAGCAGTCTATAATTCTTGTACTGGAAGAGAGAGTCTGGGAAACCCCAGAACAAAGCAATAAGGAGGTAGATCAATCCAGAATGATCCCTGATGTTACCGTTGGGTCTCCACAGGCACACATACTCAAGCACCTTCTAACACACACACACACACACACACACACACACACACACACACACACACACACAAGAAAAAAACCTTCTCTTTCCTCTTTTGATAAATGATTAAGTGGTTTCAGAGGTGCTTTGGAAGGCATGAAGTGTCTGTAAGCTTGCACAGGCATTTTGTTCCTGGCCTTTCCCTGTAAAAGGCTTTCTGGAAAGACTCCTAGAAAGATGTGGCTGTGTTGGGGCTGGAGAGGTGGCTCAGGGGTTAAGCCTCTGCCTTGCAAGCGGAAGGTCCTGAGTTCGGATCCTAGACCCCACGTATAGATGCCAGGTGGAAGCAGGGGCGGCCTGTGTTTCTGGTCCTGGTGGGGCAGAGCCTGTGAATCCCCGGGCAGAGTAAACAAGGAGGAAGTGAAGGTGGCCCATGGTAGTTCTATACACACACACACACACACACACACAATTGAATAAATAATAAAAAAACTAAATTAAAAAAAAAGAAAGATGTGGCTGTGGATGTGAAGGGAGAAAGGCCTTGAGCAGCAGTTAACCACGCTGCAGTGCTTGCTGGTTTCTTTGCTGGAGAGATGCTTCAGCTAATGCCTGGCACCAGGCTCACCTCTCTTCACGTGTCCCTGGTCTTTCTCCTGTCTTTCTATCCCACCTCAATAAGAATTAAAAGGTGTTTACACTTATTGTCTCTGACACACACACAAAAAAAATCTCAAAGCTGATGCATCCCCACATTTCTCCTTAATGACCTAAGCCACTTAGGAGAGCTAATCACAAATGAAATTATTGTCAATTTTTATTTAAGTGACTAGACAAGTTCCAAGATCAGAATATAAGTTATGTCTGGTGTTTAGGTCTGAACTCAGATCTATACATGTAGAGAGTTGTACTTTGTACTTTCTTATGAATTATCTCAATAACTACTACATTTTACTTACTAGGCATGCTAGCTTTATGTTTCTGTGACAAAAAATGCCTGAGGAAATGAATCTTAAAAAGGAGGTATTAATTCTGACCTACAGTTTCAGTGATCCATGTTGCTTGGTCCAATGATTTTGGAAGTACACAGATGAGGAAACAGCTTACCTCTTGGCAGCCAGGAAGCCAAATCTCCTTCAAAGAGCTGCACCCAGCAAAGGAAAGTTACTCCACTAGGCCCCATCTCCTAAAAATTTTATCATCAGTCAATCATGCCCCAGGCTGGTGCTCAAGCCTTTACCCATGAGACTTTGGCAGTCATTAAGATCCAAATCACAGTACCTCGCAAATGAAGAATGCACTCAGTTCATCTTCAGTGGTTTTAAGGGGTTTAAGGCCATCGTGCCTCCTTAAAAGTTCTCTAAGCACAGTGACCTGCGATGCTTTCTTGGGGCTGAGAAATATGAAAAAAAGGCAGAAAGGGAAAGAAACACACAGAAACAGAAAGAGAGAGAAAAGTGGGGCCAAAACAGGTGGGAAAGTCCACCATTGCCCCTGGAGGGAGAAGGATGAAAATACGGTGCACGATCCTGCCAGATATCATTTATACAAAGAGGGTAACCAGGGGGCTAGGAGCAGTATGTAAATCTGGGTGAGGGACCTCTGATTTGTTGGAAGGAGAGAGAGAGGAAAATGAGAGGCTCTCCTAGCTTCCAGAGCATACCAGCCTGAATTGTCAGAGAATTAACATTTCTGATATCGAGTGTCAATCAGATAGTGACAAACTACACCTGAGACACTGTCAATAAACAGAGAAACCTTAAGCTTTTCAAGCTATGGCCTTAATTTTTTTTTTCATGTTTGTAGGTCCAGGTGTGGATTGTGGAGGGGGGTGTGTGTGGAAGAGGACACTGTGTGTGCATGTGGAAGCCCAAGGGTGAGTTCAGAAATCATCCCGGGCTGCTCTTCCTCATTGTTATTGCTTTGCTCTGGGATTTCCCAGGCTCTGCCTTCCAGGGCTGGAAGTACATGCCTCTGCCATTCCTGCCTGGCTTTTCTTACATGGAGTCCTTGAACTCAGAACCTTCTGCTTTTGAGGCAAAGGCTTAACCTTTAATCTCTCCGGTCCATTGGCCTTAATCCTTAAGAGCCACGTAAGATGCCAGTGAGTTAGACTAACATTTCTGCACTTCTGTTTTCCATGGAAAACTCATGATTTTAACCCCTCTTCCATGCTTTGAATCAAGGAATAAGATTTCCTTTTCAACAAGTGGCTCCCAATACACCATTTGACACCCTACACATGGTCCCTTAAAGTCTTCATACTTTCAACACTGTTAAAAAGAGCAGATTCAATATTTCCTCTAAGACTCAGTTGTGAGCCCCTGTGATGTTTAAGGCCATCGTGCCTCCTTAAAAGTTCTCTAAGCATAGTGACCTGCGATGCTTTCTTGGGGCTGAGAAATATGAAAAAAGGCAGAAAGGGAAAGAAACACACAGAAATAGAGAGAAAAGTGGGGCCAAAACAGGTGGGAGGAACAGGCAAAGGAGGAAGAATTAGAGTAAATCAGGGATGTGATGGTACCTGCCTATATGCCCAGCACTCAGAAAGTTGAGGCAGGAGTGTTGCTATGACTACATAGCAAGAGTCTGCTTGAGAGGCAAAGGCTATCACCTTTAAGCCATCTCTCCAACCTCTGCAGCTGGTTCCTGTTTTCATGGAATAACTTCTTCCCCCTTACACTTTCAATCTCTGTTCTTACTACTAAAGTGAACTTCTTCTGGGAAGCATATCCTTTTCTTCATTTATTCATTCAGAATGGACCAGTTTTAGCAGTCACTTACAGGATCTTTTATGAGCATTAGTTCTTTGTAATATACCACATCTAATCTATGCATTAGCATAAGGGTTTTTAAAAAGAAAAAAAACTTTATTTGGGCTGGAGAGATGGCTCAGCGGTTAAGACTTCTACCTTACAAGCAGAAGGTCCTGAGTTCGGATCCCAGATTCCACATAAGAACATCAGCCAGGGAGAGGTGGCTTAGGGGTTAAGCCTCTGCCTTGCAGGCGGAAGGTCCTGAGTTCGATTCCTAGACCCCACGTATAGACGCCGGGAGGAAGGGGGGAGGGGCGGCCTGCATTTCTGATCCTGGTAGGGCGGAGCCTGTGAATCCCAGGGCAGAGTAAACAAGGAGGAGGTGGAAGCCCCGAATTCGTCCGTGGTTCTACACAACACACATGCATATATACACACATACATACACACACACACGCACACACGCACACTTGAATAAATAATAAATAATAATTAAAAAAAAAAGAACATCAGCCAGAAAGGCAGTGATCTGCACTTCTAGCTCTGGTGGACGGAGCCTGGGAAATCCCAGAGCAGAAGCAAGAAGGTAGAAGCAATCCAGGATGATTCCTGAAGTCACCCTTGGCCCTCCACAGGGACATATTTGCCCTCTGATACATATGCTGTACACACAATGAATGAATAAATAAATTAAAAAAAAAAACTTTACTTGTTTTTCCAGTGTGTGTTTGTGTGTGTGTGTGTGTGTGTGTGTGTGTGTGTGTGTGTGTGTGTGTGTATCAGAGGGCACTGTGTGTCTCTGTGTAGGCCCAAAAGTTACTTTGGGAATCATCCTGGATTGCTTCTACCTCCTTTTCTTCACTCCAGGATTTCCCAGGAAGTGCACGCTGACACCTTTCTGCCTGGTATTTTTACATGGGACCTGGGATCCAAGCTTAGGACCTTCTGCTTGTGAAGCAGTCTTAACTCCTGAGCCATCTCTTCAGCCCCAAGGAACTATTTGTCACAGTGGGTGTTCAGTAAATGTCATTATAATTGCCATTATTTTTAAGAGATTGTTTCTATTCATATATTGAGATTGTTCTGATGATACAAAACAATACCACTTTCCTTTGTGTATCAATACCATGCATTAAGCTGCTTTCCATTGCTATAACAAACTACATGAAACTATAAATGTATACATGAAACTATAAACATAAAGAACAGAGGGTAAGCCAGGCATAGTGAAACATAGCTACAATTCAGCCATTAGAAAATGACGCAAGAGAATGGATTCTGAGTTTAAGGCCAACCTGTAACAACTTGACAGTAAAGAAAACCTCCCCTAAACAAACAAAAAATGAGATGCTAATTTATCTTTTAATTCTAAATGGTAAAGCTGATTGTGTCGGTTGCTTTCTATTCAGCTGTAGTAAGAAAGGAATTCAAGGGGCAGATTTGATTTTTTTAAAAAAAATATATATGGACTCATTCTTTTAAAGAACTGGCTCAGGGTCAAAGCCTTTGTCACACAAGCAAAAAGACCTGAGTTCAGATCCCCTGTACCAGGTAGAAATGGCAGCAGTTCTGGAAGGCAAAGCCTGGAAAATCCCAGAGCAAAGAAATAAGGAGGTAGAGCAAGATTCAAGAAGCATATAAGAACCCCAGGACAAAAGCATACCCAGGACAAAAAAAGAAACACCCCCATGACACATGATATAACACATACCAAATATTCACATTAAAAATAATATGTTAAGAATTACAAGACAGAAGGACTAAGTCAAATATAAAGACAAGCTCACCAAAAGAACAACTGACTTTTCAATGCAAACTATAGAAGCCAGAAGGACTTGGAGAGACAGAGTATAAGTTATGAACAAACACAAAGGCCAACCCAAGCTATTTTATCCAGCAAAACTATTGGTCATAATAGAAGACAAAAGAAAAATATTCTGTGACAGAAAGAGGCTAAAGAACTATATGGCTACTATGTGAGGACTACAGAGAATATTGGAAAGAATACTCAAGTTGGAAAAGAAGAAAAATACATCAAAGAGACTACAGAGAATAAATAATACCAGTACAAGAGATGAACAAAGGAATACAAATAAAACCCACAAGATCCACAGAATGACAGGAGCCATTAAACACCTCTCATTAATAACTTTAAAACCAATGAGCTAAAACTCTGCAATCAAGAGACACAAGCTTTCAGCTTATATCAAACTCTATGACCCATCAATACTCTGCCTCCAAGAAATGCACTTCACTATGAAAAATAGACATTATCTCAGGGTGAAAGGATGGCCAAAGGTATCCAAGCAAAAGGATAGAGAAAACAAGCAAGAGTTGTCATCTTAATATCTGACAAAATAAACTTCAACCTAAAACAAACTATACTAATTCTAGTTGAGGGACTATTCCAGCAGGAAGATATTAATAATACTAAACATGTATGTACCAAACACAGGCATCCCCAAATTCATCAAATAAATACCACAGGAGGAAAACGACTAATCAACTCAAATGCAGTAATGATATATTTCAATACCCCATTCATTCCATTGCACAGGTAATGGCACATGCATCAGATTTAAATGAAACTATAGATCAAATAGATATCACAGACAGCTACAGAACATTTCACCCAAATACTAAAGAATACACATTCTTCTCAACCGCCCATGGAACTTACTCAAAAATAGACCATATGTTAGGACAAAAAACAAACCTCCACAAATACAGAAAAATTGAAATTACATCCTATGTATTATCTGAACACCATGGAATAATGCTAGATATCTACAATAAAGGAAATAACAGAAAGCACATAAACTCATGTAAGTTAAATAACACATTCTTGAATGAGGAATGGATCAAGGAAGAAATAAGACAGGAAAATAAACAATGTCCCTGAGCCATCTCTGCAGCCTGCCAACCAAAAATTTAGTAACAGGGCTGAAGAGATGGCTCAGGGGTTGAGATTCTGCCTTGAAAGCAAAAGGACCTGTGATTCTTTTTTTTTAACTTTTAATTATAATTTTATATTTCCATCCATATGATAAAGGTTATATAACCATGATATATATTCTAACACTTATCCATAAAATAAAAAGCATAGTAAAGCAGTGTCATCTGTATTCATTGAAGAGATATTCAGTCAAAATTTTTAAAGAGTTACAAAGAATTATTAACTGTATACTTGTACAGAAAAGCACACATGATTCTCTTTTGGCTCTTTCCCGTTCTCTTAATTCTTGGATGCTTTCTCATGATTGTGGCTCTAGCAAGGACTGGACTGGACTTCCGTATCCTTGTTTGCAAGCTCGTCGCTGCTTCTCTGCCAGTTGCCTTTCCTTGTGTTGTCCCATAGCTCTGGGTACTTAGCTTTACTTTCTGTTTACTATTTACATCCTCTGCCTGTGTTTTGTCTCATTCCATCCCTGAAAAAGAAAGTAAACTTTTTTTTTTTGAGCTGGATAAAGTAGCCTTATTTATTCAGTGTTCAGAAACATTTGTTTGATAAAAGCCAAATAAAACTGTGTTTATGTCACGTTTGTATATTCTGACCTGTGATCGTGTTTCTAAAAGGAAAGAGAAAGAGTTCTTTTCTTAATAGAGAAAAGAACACAAGAACTCACTTCCTTCCCTTCATCATTTCCTCCTGTTGCATCACCTCATTCTGCCTATGTGCTTCTATGGACTTCAGGGTTCACCCTGACTTATCTATTCCTTTGGAGGGAGTCTCAGGCCTCCATAATGTAACAAGTCACCTCTCTTCAGGCCACCCCACTGATACGTGCATTTCCCTTCACTCATCCAGCTTTAGACCCAAAGGTTTCCACTGTGAGTTCCCATTCTATGGGCATAATGACAGCTGCCTACAGAGCAGTTTGATGTACTGTCTTTCTATATATAGGATTATTGGCTGTCTTCCCTCCCTTTTTTAGGTTCTTCTTCTAGTTTGGAGTAACAGGGATGGGTACTCTTCTGACAAGCAGATCTTGAGTCCAATCAGAAAGCTGTTGATTGTTTCCTTGGTGCTCATGCCGCTATTATACTAGTAGTCACTGTTACCATGGTGATATTATATTATATATCACATGCCATTGATGGGGCTTGTGTTTATTTCTCTCCCCTAGTAGCCTCTACAGTGTTCCTTGGTACTGTGTGAGCTATCCAGCAAGGAGAAAGTCCTCAGAGCAGTTCCAGTTGATATATTTTGCCCATGTCCCTCCTTTCTCCCATCCCCTCATTCCCCGCTATGTATTTTTTCTCAATTATTCTCTCCCTCACCGTTATCCTGGAATCCTAAATCTCCCCTTTTTTATGTATTTATGAGGAAGGGAGAGAGAAAGAGAGATGCATGCAGGCCATGGTGCATGGATAGAGGTCAGAGGCCATATCTTTCCTTCCACCATGTAGGCTTCTAGGGATTGAACTCAGGTCTCCGGTTTTCAACTGAGTGCAATATCCACTGAACTATCTCATCAGGATTAGCTACCATTTTAGATAAACTTGACTAAATTTTAATATAAACAGCTACAATGCATTAAAAATCTTGTATGCGACAAGTTTAAGAAAAAGGTAAAACAATTTTTTTATTGGAGACAGTAGCCTGGGCAGTCCTGGAAATCATTATGTAGCTGTCCTTGAACTTTTAGCAATCCTCCTGCCTCAGCCTCTCACAGACTGTTATTATGGGAATGAACTGCCACTCCTGGTTCAATGTTAAAATTTTATTTATATTTAAAGTTTACTGGATTCACATAATCCTGCCTTATAAAATCTTTAAGTCTGGGAAGATGGCTCAGTGGTTAAAGCCTTTACTTCACAAGCAAAAAGACCTGAGTTTAGGTCTCTGGATCACATAAAATACATTGAGCAGATGTGGCTAGCAGTCTGTAATTCTAACTCTGGAAGGCGGAGCTTGGGACCCCAAGAGCCAACTGGCTAGCTAGATCAGTCTTAAAGGCTTGCTCTGTGTTTAGGACTCAGACTCAAAACAAAAAGATGGATGAACCATCAAGGGCACATACAGGCACATACACTCATATGCATTTGTGTACACACACACACACACACACACACACACACACACACACACACACATGAATGGACCCCCACATTTAAAAGCTTGTGTTAGGGTTGGACAGATGGCTCACAAGTAGAAGGTCCTTAGTTTGGATCTCAGATCCCACTTAAAAACACTAAGTGGAAATGGTGGCAGCCTGTACTTTGGGCCCTGGAAAACTCCAGAGCAAAGCAAAGGTAGAGCAATCCAGGGAGATTCCCGAAGTCACCCTTGGGCCTCCGCAAGTACACATAGTGTCCCCTGATATACAGAAATACACACAGACACACATGCAAAAATAACTTTTAAATCTTGCGTTAATACAGGTCTCGTATTAAAGATCCAGATTAGAAACTGTTCTGGATCTTGGTAATTTCTTTTTATTTTATGTGTGTATATCAAAGGGCACTGTGTGTTCCATTTCTACTTGGGTTTTTTTATATGGGACCTGGAATGCAAACTCAGGACCTTTTGCTTTTGAAGCAGAATCTTATACTCTTTTTTAAAATTTTTTTTTATTTATTCAATTGTGTGTGTGTGTGTATGTAGGTGTGTGCGCGCGCGTGTCTGTGTGTGTAGAACCACGGACGAATCGGGAACCACCATGGCCGAAAAATATGGACCGCTTCACGAATTTGCGTGTCATCCTTGCGCAGGGGCCATGCTAATCTTCTCTGTATCGTTCCAATTTTAGTATATGTGCTGCCGAAGCGAGCACCAGAATCTTATACTCTTAAGCCATCTCTCTAGCCCAGGATCTTGGTAATTTCTATATCTCATGACTCATCTGTCTGGTGTATGGAGTCTTTCTCAGATTACAAGAGCAGCCTGCCATTGAATTGGTCTATTTTTTTCTCCCTCTTTCCCTCCCTCCCTCCCTCCCTCTCTCTTTCATTTTCTTTTCTTTCTGATTTTTTTGTTGTTGTTGTTATTTTAGGGCACAAAGGTGGAGGAGCCCAGGGCCTTGTGAATTCTGGAAAATCGTCTACTACTAAATTCTACCACTAGGGGGCTGTGGGCAGCCACCAAGCAAAAAGTGTTGGATGCTGCCTGATGGAAAGGAAGTCTCTTGGTAGAGCATGGAAGGCAGAATGCAGTTAAAGGCTTGAGCCTTCCACGGAAACGGAAAGTACAGGCATCTAACCCACTCGCGTTTGTCTGGAGCCCTGTTGGAATAAGGTCATGCCCTAAAACCTTAGGGATTCCTGTTCGACTGGAAATGTCCCATGTACTAAACTGTTTCTCTCTGGCCCATGACGCATACCTGGAAGGATTTAATACCCTGCTTTCAGGTAGGCAATCCAAGAATGCACCAGAAGCTAGGAAAGCTTTCCCATAATCCTACTTCTCCTTTCTACCAATCAGAAGTCCTTTGTCTGGATTTACGTACAGATTTCCAGCCCCCCTGATTATAAATAAAGTCTGGTGGGATTGGGCCCGGTTTTCTTACTACTCTTCCTCTGGGAGGCGATGGGAGCTCCCACCTGTCGCTGCCAACTGTTTCCTATATTTCCATTTTTGTGAGTTTCTTTTTCTGTCTTGCATATTAACCAGCCCCAGGGCAGTTTCATGGATCGTCACGCTGGACACGACATATTTAATGGAATTTTGGTGAGAGTAATGACCAGCTGTGAGCGTTGGCTGACCGGTAAAGCCAGAAATTGTAACTCCTTTAACTTGTGTATTTTCTAAATTTAAATGCTCCAGGTTCCACGACTATTTATATTTTAACATTTAAAAAATCAGAGCTCTTCTCTACCCTTCAGGGCTCTTCTGGAATCTTCTTCCTGAATCTGCCATCCCTATCTCCCCCCGTGTTTTCACCGTAGTGCCGATTGCCGACCACAGACTTTGCTTATTTATTATTTAATTTTCTTCTTACAAGGTACAAGCGCTTGAAGACAAAGATTTTATCTTTTTCGCTTGCTCTTTTGCTTCAGCACCTAGAACAGTTCCTAGTACCTGGCAGAAAATAAATATTTGAATTGACTTAGATGGAGCCTTCTTTCTCTGCCGTAGTACTTACTCTCCACGTGCAATTTTGAAAGCTTCAAGGGCCTTTTTGTTCTCAGTCCGTGGCACTCATTGAAGCACAGGAAGGCAGACTTTATTCAGGACCATCACAAGAAGTTGAGGAACTGGGCAGTGGGATTCTCTATATTAGCGGGGGTTGGACCCAACTCCAAATGGGTGCATGGGCATTGGGAAGTTTACTAAGAGTGGAGTGGGACTGGTGAGTGGAAATTCATAACAAGCACAACTATGAGTAAGGGGAATGACTGTAAAGTGTAACCTCAGTGTCGCAAATGCTGAGACAGAGGATCATGGGGCCAACCAGAGCTATGTTAGAATAAGACTAAAAATAGTAATGAAGAAAAAATAATTCAGGGGTGTATCAGTTACTCTTTGTGCTGCTGTGAAACACCACTGAGGCTCAAACAACTTAAGGGGAGAGAAGGGAAATTCATTCAGCTTGTGGTTTAGAGGGGAGATTCAATTCTTTGGGTGGGGGTGGCGGCATGGCTGGCTGGCAGAAGCTGGAGGTGGGCTAAGTCACGTCCATGCAGGCGGCTGAGGACTGCAAAACTGCCAACTGCGAAAGCAGACCTCTCCAAGAAGTCATCAACTTCAAGTCCCACCTGCTGTGACTGTCTTCCTCCGGCAGGCTCCACCTCTTAAAGGAGCCATGACCTTCCCAAACAACAAAAGATTGAGCCTGTGGGGGACAACTCACATTTCAAACCACGACAAGAGTATTTGGAATGCTTGTCATTTTTAATCCACAATTCTCTACCTCTCTCCTTCTTCCTCTGCCACTGGAAATTTTCCTGTCCTCAACAAGTCTCCCTTACATCAGGTCTTTTGGTGTGTTTCATTGTATCAGTCAGAGTTGTCTAGAGGAACAGAGGAGAGAGAGAGAGAGAGAGAGAGAGAGAGAGAGAGATTCCTCCAGAGAAGAACCCTGACTAAAACACTCAGGTTACAGAGCTGTTGTCTGAGGAGGGATGAACAGTTGCACTGCTTAGTTGTGCTGCTCCCACATGCTCAGACTATCCCATGCCTCACAACTTAATGACCCTGGCTGTGAAAGTTTCTTTCATTCCTTATTTAAAAGGCTTCTCCAGTTCCAGCAGTTCACATGCCAAGTATTTGCTGGTTATCATAGTTTTCCTTCTGGTGACCATTATTAAAGCCCCCATCTGCATGCCGAATCGTGAATTTTCTCCACTGTCCTAGTTAAATATATAGGTGTCAACTTGACAGTTGAGGGTCCAAGCTCTGGGCACATATGTAGAGAATTTGTAGTTAAGCAAGTCTGCAGAATATTAGTCTAATTGATAGGAAAGACCCAGCCCATAGTGGGCAGGACTAGGCCGTGGGCAGATGAATAAGACAGAGGGAACTGGTTGAGAAAGTGGGCACCATTCCGTGTACTCGGCCAGACATGCTGGTGCAGCAAATAAGGATCGTCCTTGTCTCAGCTAGACACCTGTGGGCATAGCATGGCCAGTTCTCTCAGCCCATGGCCTTGGTGTAAGCTCTCCTGCCAAGCTGAACAAGAAACTGTAACCAGACTATCATAAGTCAAAATAAATCCCTTGTTCCCTATAAGTTGTTTGCTTTGAATTTATCAATGACATGCAGAGTAACTTGTAACACCTACCCTGTATTAAAAGTTACACCTAGGCTGAAGAGATGGCTAAGAGGTTAAGACTTTGCTTAGCAGGCAAAAGGTCCTGAGTTCGGATTTCAGGTCCCATGTGAAAACACCAAGTAGAACCTGCCAGTGGCCCACACTTCTGGCCCTGGAAGGCAGAGCCTGGGAAAGAGTGAAGCAAAAAAAAGAGGTAGAAGAAGTCACCCTTGGTTTTCCACAGGGACACAGTGCCTTCTCACACACACATACACACACACACACACACACACACACACACACGCATGCACACGCTCGCACGTGCGCGCACACACACACACAGTTACACCCAAGGGCTACTTTCTGTCACTTCTACCTCACTCCTCCTTTACTCTCACGTTCTTCCCATGGGTTCCCACAGGTATTTCAAGAAGGGCTGTTTAGCACAACTAGCGTTCTTTCCCGTGCATCCTAACGCAGGCCAAGGGCCAGCAAGCTGCTCCGCAGGCGGGACACTTGCTCATACATCTGGTGACTTGAGTTGGACTCTGAAAGCCTAATGGTGGAAAGAGAGAATTGGCTTCTGAAAGCTGTCCTGCACCTCCACACGTGTATTACAGCATGTGTTTGTTCTCTCTCTCTCTCTCCCCCTCTCATAAAAATAATAAAAATAAATGGCAAGCTAACACCTCTACCTGACTCTCACTTTTCTTCATTTCCCCTGCATAATCAGAGGCTAGTGTAGCGAATAACATCTGCATGTGTTTTTCCCGTCGTAATTCCTCCCTTACAGGAGCAAGTTCTTTCTGCAGTAGCTTAGTCTTAGCTGTACTTCTTTTTTTTAAACGATTTTATTTTTCTTTTTTCTCTTCTCTTAGTCCTCATTCCCATCAGTCATGCTGAGAGAGGGACAATTCTTATTTGCCAGAACAGCGTATCTGGCCAAATATACCAGAGAACGCCAACTTCCTTAGCCAGCAACCTCCATCTTACTCACCTGTTCACAGTCCAGTCCCACCCACCATGGATTGGGTCCTCCCCATTAATCAGACAATTTCCTGCTTGCCCATGGCTCAACTCAGCTGACGGTCTTCACAATTGTGCCCAGAGTTTAAGCCTTGAGTTGCCGAGCTGACACCTGTATCTACCTATGACACGTAGGCATTTTAATTTTTGGAATTATTATGAATAGGATGGTTTCCTTGATTGCGGTCTCAGGAGACTCACTATTGGCATATATATAAAAGGTTTTGTATATTGGTTTGTATTTTGTCTGGCATCTCATTGAAAGGGTTTATCACAAATGAGAATGCCAGCAGGTAAAGGCTCCTGCTTATATTCCTGGTGTCCTGAGTTCAATCCATATATGGTGAAAAGAGAGAACCCACTTTTGAACATTGTCATTGAACCTTCACTTGTACACATGGCATATGTCCAGTTGCTCTCTCTGTCTCTTTCATAAATAAAATATTTTTTTAAAAAGGCAAGACAAAAAAAAAAACCAGGTTTTCTGGCATAGTCTTTATCTTGTCTTGTGTGTTTGTTTTAATAAATTCACTTACTTTTAAAAAGTTTTTAGCCAATTATCAGTTTCAGGAAATTGTCAGAAGCCAACAAGAAAAAATAGTTAAAGTGAAATATCTCTTTGGGTTGTGTGATAGATACAGGTGTCAACTTGACAATTGAACACTTGAGTTCTGGGCATATTTATGAAGAATTGAGTTGTTAAGCCCTGAGCAAGCTTGCAAGAGATTGTCTGATTGATGGGAAGGGCTCAGCCTATGGTGGGCGGGACTTTTCCCCGGGAAGGTGGAGAGGATGGAGGGAGTTGATTCAGAGAGCATGGCAGTCTTTGTATATACTTTAACTATTTATCTATTAATAGTTAATAGATAAAGGAATTTAAATTTATTCTAGATCTATTTCTAAGCCATTTACATGCTCCTGGTTTTCCCATAACTCCATTGTATATATTCAATATGTTCAGCTGAGCCATTTACTAAGCATTATTTGCACTTCCTCTATCTGTGTCAGTTTTATTTTGTTGTGCAGTTTCTTCTAGAAAGCTACCTGACTTTGTCCAAGGTGTCTCATATTTTTTGGAGAATCGGTGCTGCTATACTGCTTTCAGATCTACCTCCAAAGCTGAACTTGGGTTTTAACAGCTCTTTGGAAATTTCACATCTGGGCCAGCAAGAGATCAGCGGGTAAAGATGCCTGTGACACAAGCCTAGTAACCTGAGTTAGATCCCTGGAGCCCACATAATGGAAGAAGAGAACTGACTTCAGAAAGTGTCTTCTGACTACCACATGACCATAGCACTAATAAAACTACTCTCTCTCTCTCTCTGTCATAGTTAGGCACAAGTGTCAACTTGATGGTTGAGGGTTTGAGTTCTGGGCACATTGTGGAGAATTAGTGGTTGGGTTAAGCACAGAGCAAACCTGTAGGAGATTGTCTAGCTGATGGGAAAGGCCCAGCCTATGATGGGTGGGACTAGGCCTGGAATAAATCACAGAGAGCTGGTTGAGAGAGTTAGCATCCTTCTGTTCACTTGGCCAGACATGCTGGTCTGGCAAGTAAGGATTGTCCATCTCTCAGCTGTTCTGTGATGATGGTGTGGCCAGTTCCCTCGGCCCTGATGTTGTGTGAGCTCCTGTCAAGCTGGACTGAAAACTGTAACCAAGAATCATAAGAGAGAATAAACTCTTGTTCCCTTAAGCCGTTTGATGGTCATTTATCAGCAACTGTGCAGACGAACTGCATCTCTCTCTCTCTCCCTGAGATAAAAATTAAGAAGTTCAATTTCTTCACTGAATTCATTTAGTAACTTTCTCTTGGTCCAGTTGCATGAGATTATTAGGGGAAAAAACTTTTAATTTAAACACACTCTTGCAGTTAGACTACATGTTGCAGATAAACTCTCAGCCAAATAGCTTAAGGATGAATAGGGGATTTTACTCTGATTTACAATTTTCCAGCCATGTCTCTTAATTCACTTTGGCAGGAGAGCTCACACCAACACCAGAGGCAAAGGGAACTGGCCATACCATATCCACAGATCTGCTGAGAGAGGGGCAAACCCCACTTGCCAGACAGCATGTTTGTTCAAGTATATACAAAGACTGCCATGCTCTCTGAATCAACTCCCTCCATTCTCTCCACCTTCCCGGGGAAAAGTCCCGCCCACCATAGGCTGAGCCCTTCCCATCAATCAGACAATCTCTTGCAAGCTTGCTCAGGGCTTAACAACTCAATTCTTCATAAATATGCCCAGAACTCAAGTGTTCAATTGTCAAGTTGACACCTGTATCTATCACACAACCCAAAGAGATATTTCACATATTATTTCCTATTCTCAATTGTATCATCAAGTTAAGATTAAAGGCATCAGAATTATCTTTACAGTACAAAGATGAAAAACATACAGTTTTGTGGAAATGTGGGGGGAAAAGTCTTCTAGTTAATGTTAGATAACCCTTCTTTCTCTAAAACACATCCAGAAAACTAAATGCAAAAGGAGAGAAAAACAGTCATTCACCACAATACTCTGTGTTCCTTTCTTCTTCCAGTTGCTGGATGAATACATAACCCACACAACTTAGGGGAGAAAGAGGTTCATTCTTGGCTTACAGTTTCTGGTTACAGTTCGTCAGCATGGCAGGATAGTTCATACCAATTATCAGGAGTCTATGGAAGTAGCCACATCATGCATACATACATACACATACTTTCTCCCTTGCCAATCTGCCATAGTACTGAACTAGCTCTCTCCATCTTACATACCTGACCAAGGAGAATGAGTCCCACCCACTCTGAGCTGGGTCTTCCCCTATCAAATAGATAATCTCCTACAGGATTACTCAGATTTTGCTTTAACTAAATAATTATTCACGAGTGTGCCTAAATACTCAGTTCTTTTCAGGTTTACACCTGTATGTGACTAGTACACATTCATTTCCCCTTGTGACCTTTAATTGTATGTTCACATTGCTTGCAAAGAGGGATGGTTTGAGTCTTTTCTATTTGCATTCTTTCTCTTCTCTTATTGATTTAGCTAAGACTTCAAACACTGTATTGAATAAGAGTGCAGAGAGAGAAGATACTTATCTCCTATCTGATTTTAGACCAAGTGTTTTCTATTTAATACAATGTTAGCTATAGTTTTACTGTATTATCTTTATCATATTGAGATATGTTTGTTCTACTTACAATTTCATTGGGGATTTTACTATAAAGAGATGTTGAACTTTATACAGCATTTATGTATCTATTGAGATTCCTGTCCTGATATCTATTTATGCATTATATTACATTTATTGATTTGTGTATGGTGAAGCATTCTTGACTCTTTGGGATGAAATCAATTTGATAATGCTTTATGACTTTTTAAAATTCATTTTTAGGGCTGGAGGGATGGCTCAGGAGTTAAGGCTCTGCCTTACAAGCAGAAGATCCTGAGTTCGGATCCCAGGTCTCCCGTAAAAAACGCCAGGAGGAAATGACCACAGCCTGCACTTCTGGCTCTGGTGGGTGGAGCCTGGGAAATCCCAGAGTGAAGCAAGGAGGGGTAGAAGCAATCCAGGATGATTTCCAAAGTCACCCTTGGTCCTCCAGAGGGATACACAGTACCCTCTGACAGACAGACAGACAGACAGACAGACAGACAGACAGACACACACACACACACACACACACACACACACATACACAAAGTAAATATATAAAATATTTTTAAATTTTCGTTTTTGTTCTTTTACAGTTTTATACTTGAAAACAGTGAATTTATGTTACTTTTACTCCTTTACTACCCACGCTTATCTCCTTTTCCCACTACAGCCCTTCTTCTTCCCTACCAATCTATCTCCTATTTGCATGTCTTTTTGCATGTGTGGCCCAGTGAGTTTCAATTGCATTGTATTTGATGGCATGTGCCTGAGCACTCGCTGACACATGAATCGTCTATCAATGGATACCACTGAGTAAAAGCAGCCCTTCCCCCATCCATCCACCATTAAACCTCAATATTCTCTCAAAGAGGGGTGGGAAGCCAAATGCTGTGCAGATCTTATGAAAGTACACAGAGCTGCAATGAGTTCATGGATGCAACAGTCCTGTCATGTCCAGAAGGTACTGTCTACCCACACCGCTCCACACTTCAAGCTCTTAACATTATTACCAGCTCCTCTTCTTTGCGGTTCCCTGAGCCATGAGGAAGGGGATGATTTAGATGTCCACAGTCACTTATTTTCTGTATTTTGGCCAGTCATGATTCTCTGTATTAAAAACCTTCCATGGCAAAAGGAAGCTTCTAGGTTGAATGCTGAGCTCTCCTTTAATCTATAGGCATAATGATAAATGTTTAAAAGGTAGTTTGATATAAAGTCCTTATAGCTAAACCTAAATAATTCCCCCTTAGGACCTAAGTTCTCCCCATTTGTAGGTTCTTGATCTGGTTTTCAGTAATATATTACCTGATGAAAAGTCAATCTTAGATGCAGTCAGAAAGCAGTTTCACTTATGGTTACTTGGTGCCACTGTAGCTTGTAGCTTTCATAGGTAGGTGAGATGTCGATTGCTCTTCTTTTCCAGAAGTTCACATAGCACTTTCTGGTACTATGAAAGCTGGCAGGCAAGAAAGAATGAAACTTCCAGAACAGTCCCAGCTTGTTTTTTCTATGTCTTATGATTTTTTTTTATGTCACCAATAGGTTTATTTTAAAGGAATGGATTTAAGGGGGAAAATGTGCACAGAAGTATGAATAGAAAATAAATACAAACATTAAGTTGTTTTACTAATTATTTTATAACTATAATAAACCAGTACAAAGGATGCCCTGTACAAAACAATAAAGACTCAAAATGAGGTGTTTCTTTAGCAAGGCTGAAGATTTCAGTCTCTGATGCAGAGGCTGTCGCTGGCCTTCTTAGGACTCCTTGAATGTAGGTCAGGCTGGTGCAAAACAGACAGCAGTGGAGACTTATCTCCTCTTTGGCCTTTCCGGCATCTGTGATTTGTCCTGTAATCTAATCTCAGAATGGGAAGATTGATCCACACAGCTCAACATACTTTTCCCCTATAACTATATTTAAAGTGCACATTGTTCCCAGCATTGTAGCAGAAAGTGTGTCTTTTAGATACTGTTAACTATACATAATCACCGACTTTCTGAGGATGCAGTAAATCATGTCTTTATGTACTTCCTTGCACCTTTCCTGTTATAGCTGTGGACTGTTTAGGATCGCTGATGTCTTTATGTATTTCCTTGCACACCTTCCTGCTACTCACTTTTGTGTCTCTTGTTCCCATGAGATTTTGCTGTTCCTTGTTATTATCTTTAGTCACTGATTCTGGACAATTCTCTATGTGTAACATTTATGAGCACATGTAGCTGAGAATAACCTTGTCTCAGTGCAGTCTCACGCTGCCTGAGATCCCTCTAGTCTCTGCCTGGAGCCAATGCCTGTCGCTCCATTTTAGAGACCCTCAAGTTACTGTAAATGCTGGCATTTACATGTAGTATTTGGAATTTATGCTGCAGTTCTTGTTTTGTGATGCAACACTGGGTGTTTGGCATAATCAATGCTTTTAACTAGATTTGAACAGAAGAATGGCCACCTGACCCAGGTGGAAGTAGATGAAGTGATGCAGTGCCAGGTAGGGCTCTACTTCTTGTCAAACTCCTTCTTGATATGGGCCACAATATCCTTTTTTTTGTTGTTGTATTTCTCCAAAGCCGAGTTGTATACTCCACGGAGTCCTTTTGCATCTCCTCTGACATGTCCGAAATTTTCATCACCGCCTTCTGGTTGCACATGATTACCGTGGAGCAGAGGCTGGCAGGCTGCTCCAGGCTCATGGGGGAGGCTGGCACAGCTCAGGCCGGAAACAGACACTGTTCTCTATATCCTATGATCGAGGTGTACAGTGATGTCAGCAGCAGAGAGTCTTACTGTCAGTTCCAACCAAGAGCAATGGCAAAAACTCATGCCGCTGGGGGGGGGGTTGAGACATCTCTGACCAAAAGCTTGTTGGGAGGTATCCTATACCTAGTCCAAGAAGTTTTATTTAGTTGTCTCTGGCTTCCGGTAGGAGCATCATAGGACATTTTCCATTATACCTTATTGTCTTCTTTCTGTATAGGGATGTGTGGGCACATCCTCTTTTCTTGAAAAAATATTTTTCAAACTCTTAATTTCTCTGCTAAATTTTCTTCTACTTTGTTTGCTTCATTCACATTGCTGATTTCCTCATCTTAAACATTAGGGATTTGACTTTTCTTAAGTACTTAATGAAGTAATCTTCTTATTTGTACCCTGTTAGAAGTCACTGATAATATTTCTAGTGAATTTTTGAACTCTTCATTTAAGTTTTATCTATGTCAGTAACCTTGAATTCAGTACTTGAAGAGTTATTGTGTTTTGTGGAGTGATAATTTCTTTACTCTTTCAGGTTTTTTTTTTTTTTTTTTTTGCTGTGAGTTGAGGTCCATATATGTTGAACAAGATCTCTCTCGGGGTTTATTTGAAGATCTTCTTCGTTGAACAGACTACTCTTTAGAAGTGCAATTCCCAGTACCACTTAGAGATTAGAAAGCAAACTGTTTGACAGCAATGATGTGAAACTATAGAATTATAGAAATTCACTTAAAATTGACTCAGGTAGTAAAATGCTTGTTTATCATGCATGAAGCCCTAGAGTTGATCCTCAGCACCCATATAAACTAGATGTAGTGGTGCATACCAGTAATCCTATGCAACAATTTCTTTCAAGTATCAATTTGACTCGTGAAAACTAAGCCTTTAGGCACACCTGTGAGGAATTATTTAATGAAGGGGACTCTCTTAGTGAGACTGCAGATTATCTAACCGAAAGAAGATCCAGCCCGTAGCTAGTGGAACCATTCCCTAGGCAGGTGGATAAGAGAGAAAACTGGCGGGGATTTGGTAGACTGGCAAACTATAAGGTATGATTTTGTCCTTGGCCTCTCTCATCTCTTTTTGTGGATATGGTAATGGCCAGTTTCTTTTGCCCCATTGGTAACTCTCCTGCCATGATGGACTGTAACCTGAAATCATATGGTAGAGTGAAAACCGTTTATTCCCTCAAATTGTTTGGATTATATGTTTATTACAGAAATAGAAATATAGAACAGATAATATGATACCAGAGAAATGGGGTATTAGTGAGCAACTAAGACAACCTAGCACTCAGAAGGTAGAGGCAAGAGGAACAGAAGTTCAAGGTCATCTCGGCTACATTGTGAGTTGGAGGCCAGACCTGTGAGACCCTGGGTCTGTTTTTTAAAATTATAGCCCACTATATATCACCAAGGACCATCAAACAGAAAATGGCAAAACTAATATAGAATATGTTACAAAATGAAAAATTAATTAGGTTGAATAGGGAAATTACAAATGAATGGGATAAGAAAAGGCAGAGAAAGGTGGGAATACAGAAGCAAGATTGGATAAAATAAAGAAAAATGGGGAAGAATGTTATGGGCAAGGAGAGAAAAGACAAGGTATTAGAAAAAGTAAATACTATAAGCAAAAATATTTTCCTAAAAATGAAAAAGTTCAAAACCAAGAAACAAAATTAGATAAATATAAGAGCAATAAAAAAGAGAGCATTTAAAATATGGTAAAGTGAAAATACCATGAAGATTGTAGTGAAATGAAAAATTGAAGCACAAGAGTCAAAATATGTGATGAAGTGTTGGGTCTCCAGAGATTAGATACAATGTGGCAAGATCAGTTGAATTGTGATTCATGAACCAATGGCTTATACTAGTGTTGACACATAGATTCACCAAATAGAGGATCCAGGCATAAATCTGCACAATTACAGCTATCTAATTTTGTCAAAGATATCAAAAAACATACATTGAAAAGCAGACAACTTGTGCTGTAAAAACTGTAAAACAATGAAACTAGTTGCATCTCACTCTGCACCAAAAACAAAAACAAATTCAAAATGGATCAAATGCTTTAATGTAAGACTTGAAACTCTGAGCATGCTAACGGCAAAACATTTCAATATATAGGCATAGACAATGATTTCCCAAAAACAACTCCAGCAGCCAGGAAATGAAACTAACAACTGAGAAATTGGATTCCATTAAATCCAAAAAGCTCTCTACAGCTGTTCAAACCATTACCAGAGAGAAGAGGCAGCCTACAAAAGGAAAGGGAAAAATGCCAAATACATATTACATAGAAGGATCAATATTAGAATCTATAAAGTACTTAAAAATTAAATAGCAACTCTTACAAAAAAAATTATACATGTATAAGCGCCATCTAGGCCGTGTTGGAACAAAGTCATGAAAAATGTAAGCATGTAGGATGACTCAAAACAAACTTTTTGCTTACACATGTGGATTCCTTTCTATAATGACTAGGCAAGTCTACTCTGAACAGAACGCAAGTTAAGCCTAGCAGAAGAGCAGCTCAGAAAGGAAATAAGTACTACCAACAAATTGCAGTTCAACGCTTCCTGGAAGCGTTGAGTTGCACCTGCAATTACGAATCCCATGAGCAAAGACGCATAAGGTCAGCTAAGAAGTTCCTGACGCTACAACCTCCATTTTGCTTCCTGGCACGGGGCCCCTGAGCCCGCTTCTCCAGGCTAACTCTTCTCAACCGTGAATTCAGGGTTCCGAATCTTTCCACTTAGAGAACGAGAGAGGGGATTCAGTGGTGAGGAAGGAGACCCGTAAGAGGCGACCAAGGCAACGGCAAAAACTGACACCCCCCCCCCAATTGCCCTTATCCAAAATGGTAGCTCTGCCCTCAGCGCGCCGGCCTGCCCAGAGGCACGCGCATGCTCGCTGCGCCGCCCCGCCCCGGCCTGGGGCGGACCTGCAGCGGGAGGGCAGCACCGCGCCGCGGCCCCAGCTTCGAGCCGCTCCGGCCGCCGCCGCGTCCAGCCGCGGGCGCCGTGAAGACGAGGATGGAGCCGCCGGCGGTGCCGACGGAAAGCGGAGAGAGGCCAGCGGCCGCGGTGGGCTCAGGCCTGTCGGCTTCCCAGCGCCGAGCGGAGATGCGGCGCAGAAAGCTGCTCTTGAACTCCGAGCAGCGCATCAACCGCATCATGGGCTTTCACAGGCCCGGGAGCGGCGCGGGTGAGAGCCTCGGTTTCCCCTGCCTCCCGCGCACCGCTGCGGTCTGCAGACCTTCCGCCAGGCTCTACGCGTCGATCTTACTCCTCCCTCGCCCCTAGGCATGACCCGGAGACTCACCTAACTCCAGAACGCTCCTAATTGCTCCCCTCGATTCTCCCGGAGCCTCGCCCCGAGATCGTCCCCAGCTGGGTCGCAAAGCCTGCCCTCCCCCGTCCTTCTTTCCTCCCTTCTTCCCTCCCCCGTCCTTCTTTCCTCCCTTCTTCCCTCCCCCGTCCTTCTTTCCTCCCTTCTTCCCTCCCCCGTCCTTCTTTCCTCCCTTCTTCCCTCCCCCGTCCTTCTTTCCTCCCTTCTTCCCTCCCCGTCCTTCTTTCCTCCTTCTTCCCTCCTCGTCTTCTCCTCCCTTCTTCCCTCCCCCGTCCTTCTTTCTTCCCTTCTTCCCTCCCCCTTCCTTCTTTCCTCCCTTCTTCCCTTCCTGTACCCTTCATTCTCCCCTCCCTCTCTTTCTCCTCCTCTACCCGCTCTTCCTTAGCTCGCCTTTCTTGAAAGATGCGAATTTTAGCACAGACATCTCGCCCACTACTCACCAGAGAAGGTTGTTTTCTTTGCCATCTGCTCCAAATGTTTTTCCTTCCAGAGTTTTCCTTTTTTTTTTTTTTTCTGTTAACTCTTGTATACCCACATCATCTTAGCCTACTGAACTACTTACTGGCCAGTCCATCCTATGTGGATCAGAGACTTTATAGTCGGATCTCGGTGGTTGTGCCCAGTACCCCAACACAGTCACCTATGGGTCTTCTAGAAAAGGTGAATATATGTTTGTGAACACACTTACTAGATCCAACACATGTAATTTCCCTACCGAGATTTTTTTCTCCTCCTTACAAGATTACTATTTTTTTGTCCAAAGCTACAAATTTTTTTGCTGCATTTAAACACTAGGTATGCCACAATTTTCCAGGTTTCCTTTTCAGTGGCTCCTTTTCAATTGGCTACAAGCCTACACACCTTTGTGACATCTGTGAGGCATTAGATTTGGTTCTGAACTTTTAGACAGTACAAATGAGAGGTAAGGATAGCATTTTCAAATTTTTCTAAACCAATACAAGAGACATTTCCCAATAATTATTAATACCACAATTTTCCATCACAAAGTGTCATTCTTTATCTTTTTCATTAATGTGCTTTCTATATTTTGCTCTTTTTCTTTGACAAATTTGTCCACCTATGGAGTTTGTTTTCTTTTCTTTTTTTTCTTAACCAGAGCAGCATCCTCAGAGTATCTGCTGATGGCTGCCTAAGGACATAAGCAGTGGTTGTAATTACACCACACCCTTTGCTCAGGATTCTGGACTATGAAATGTAATTTTAAAATGCAGATCTTAAAAGGCTTTAATGGTTTTGTATTTTTAGCCAAATAAGCTAGAGCAAGCAATTTAGCTGTCCCTCTTGGGTGTATCCATGGAAAAGTTGATCTCCATTCGTTTACTTTCTGTTTGTTTACTAGTCCACAAAGTTTGAATAATTTCCTCTGCCAGAATACTCTTTTGGGGTACTGTATTTTGAGGATGTAGAGGAGGGAACTAGTTTATCATTTGTGCAGAATCTATTTTGACTCAGAGTCAAGTTTATTTGCAATCATGTGTTTTTCAATATTACATGTAAGGTGTGTGCCTCTGTAATACACAAGTTTTAACTTGCTGTTTTTCCCTTCTCAGAAGAAGAAAGTCAAGCAAAATCAAAGCTACAGGACGGTGATAAGCTAAGCTCTCTCAGTGGTCCTTCGGTTTCCAAGCGTGTAGTGCTGGGCGATTCAGTCAGTGCAGGAATTGAGCAGCCCGGGGGCATGGCAGAGGGTGCCCAACAGGGAGACAAATTGGATTCCTTCCTGAGAGTGCCAGAGTGCAATAATGATGTCAACCTTGAGCTCCGACATCGCAACCGAGGAGACGTGACAGCAGACGGCATCCCGAGGGGCCCTCCCCATGGCCTGGAACAATACCTGTCCAGATTTGAGGAAGCAATGAAGCTTCGGAAACAGCTCATCAGTGAGAAGCCCAACCCAGAAGACGGAAGTGCAACAGAAGAATTTGACTCTTTTCGAGTATTTCGATTGGTGGGATGTGCTCTACTAGCTCTTGGCGTCAGAGCCTTTGTTTGCAAATACTTGGTAAGAAAAGAGCTGCAATTAACTGGGAAAAGCAAGGTGGTTATAATGAGTTCTTCTAGTCCACCAGATTTATATCTGCCAGACCTGTTGGATTGTTTGAAGGTGTATTATAATTTTGTTGCTCATCTTAGTTATGGGATGAAAGCCTATTCATAATAATCACTGAAATGTTTATACATGCCAAGTACCATTTTTCAGTGACTTTGCTTATATTCATTTAATTCTCATCCTTACGAACTGTGTGCCATTTAAACTCTTGAAGGAATGGAGACTCAGAGAAGTTAAGTCATTTGCCTGAGGTTATATAGCAACCAATGGGTGGAGTGAAACCTAAGCAAATTTCACTCTGAAACCAAAGGTTTAGATATTGGCATATACTATATATTAGATAGTAATTTTCAAATATTTGAAATGTTAAAATGTACTTTCTGTAGTACTGAATAGAGGTAATTTTTTATATTGCTCAAAAAACATTTCAGCACCACGGTGTCCTGTTGTCCAGGATATAGAAGAATGCAGGAATACTACATAGTCCATAGCGTAGCGTCTTTTTGAAGCAATATCATTCAGTAGACATTTTAACAGTACTTAGCAGGTACCAGGCACATATGTGACTTGCCCAGCTCACTTGGATTTATATCATTAAGCAAACAAATTTTTTAAATTGATATTTATGTTTTCCTAAATAGAATCTGTTCAACAGACTCGATCTTTTTCCCTGACGATAAATTGTCACTGCAGTAAAGATCAGTGATGCTTTTAGCATGTAATATCTAGGGACTCTGTTCTTTTGTGCTTTAAAAGCTGTCTCATTTTTATTTGCGAGAAGGAGAGAGAGATAGAAGCATGGCATGTAGGTGGAGGTCAGAGGACCTTTCAGAAGTTCTATCCTACCATGTGCCCTCCTGGATTCAAGCTCGGGTGGCCAGGTTTGTGAGTCTTATCTGCTGAGCTATTGCACTAGTCCCAAAAAGCTGTGTCATGTATGCTTTTTGTTTGGTTGGTTTTCAGGTTTTCTTTACTATCAGAAATTCAGGTTTTTTTTTTTTTTTCTGTCTACTGTCATGCAGTAATATTAACTCCTTTGCTCCCTTTACAATCTTGTTAAATTTAGAAATAATTATATAGGACTGGGGAAATGGCTCAGGGGCCAAAGCCTTTGGCTCACAAACAAAAGGGCCTGAGTTCAAATCCCCAGATCTCACATTTAAAAAAAAAGTGCCAGGCAGATATAATGATGGTGGCTTGCAATTCTAACCTTGGAAGATGGAGCCTGGGAATCCCCAGGGTAGAGAAATAAAGAGGTAAAGCAATCCAGGATGATTCCCGATGTCACTCTTGGGCCTCCACCAACAGGTACACTCAAGTGCCCTTTGGTACACACACGTGTACATCCATCCACATGCAAAGCTCACCAAAAGATTGTGTAAATTTGGGTGCGTGCCTAGAAATCAGTGTGTAAATTCAGTATCTTTTGTTCTTTTTCATGTTATGTAACATGCTAGCCATCAGACTGTTTTATCTGCAGTGGGACTAGCCTGTCATGTGGGGGCTAAGTTGAGTGGGTTAACTTTGCACCTAACTCTGAGGACTAACTGGCTTCTATTGTAAGTGTTGAGTCTTTTATATATTTTTTAAGTTGTCAGCCAATTTACTTACATGATGGAGATGTTAGCGCAACACAGTATATATATTTTTATCACCATCTAATCCCCCTGTAATCCTTTCACTCTGGAGACTGAGACAAAATGTTCATGAGTTCAAGGTTAGGTATTCAGTGAAGAAATCAGAAAAAGAAAATAAAACGTTTCGTGAGGATACATTTTGGGGAGCACTGAAAGAATTATGTAGCTTAAGAGATATGTTTTATGCTTAGAAAGTCAAATTGTTTTCAACCACTAAATTATTTTACTATGATTTTTAGAATTTTGTAGCTTTTTTTAAATTGATTTATTGTGATGGTGAAAGATTCTGTTGGAAATGTTTTCTTTTCTCTTCTGTCTTCACAGTCCATATTTGCTCCATTTCTTACTTTACAACTTGCGTACATGGGACTATACAAATATTTTCCCAAGGTAAATTTAAATCTTTTCTAAATTCTGATGTATTTAGGTTGATTCATTACTAGTTAATCTTAAGAAGTTAGAGAAAAATGAAATCTGTTTTGGGTCTGAGTCAATGCCATCTTAAAGTGTGGTTGACCTGCCAGCACTGATCTTCATTCGTTTGTTCTTGTTTGTGATGTATTAGGTTCAAAAAGTGAGTAGCTGGAAACTTGCATAGCAATTTGATATTGCCATCATATTTTAATAAATTTTACAATTTTGTTGTGTGTTGGATTGGGGGAAAATTTGGTCCTTTATGTTAGGTTTTGAATAGTACCTGTATAAAAGAGGGTTCAGAATCATTAGCAAATAATTTTGTTTATAACAGAATAAATTAATTTTTGAAGGATTTGATTATCTTACCATACTCCTTATTGGACATGTAACAACTTATTTTAATATTGAGAGTGAGAAATATTTTGCAAAAAATTATGGAGCAGAATATGGTAGGAATCAGTGTTGGCTTGGTCCTCCAGCCTGCACAGCATCTTCTTGTCTATCCATCCTTCACACCTTCTATCAAAAAATGAGACTTGCTTTTCAACAGATGGCATCCAATACACCACTTGCCGCTAGGTGGCACTCTATATCCTACTAGATTCTACAATTCATAACTCATATTATTTATCAAGTATCTGTTTTAATTTGTTGTCTATTATCAATCATCTTACTTTTTTGTTGCATCATCTTAACCTTTTTGTTGCATTTCAAAATATATCTCAGAATGTACATATCAATGTATCTTGCTTCTCTTATAAGCCAACAAAGGTGGGGGAAATTCTACTCATTTAAAATTTTTGTAAGGCTAATTCTCAAGTTTTGATATGCCATTTGATAAGTCTTTTATTTTGTTTGAGGTGCCAAGGATTAAACTCAGTGCCTTGTGTGTACTAGGAAGTACTCCACCACTGAGCTATATCACTGTCTTTGAGAAAGTTTTTCCAACTTTCCCTTTAAAGGTTTAGAGCCATTATTACCCCAACAAGTTTAATTTTGCCCTTTACTAAGCACATTTAATTTTAGAACTATTACCACAAGAAATTTAATTTTGCCCTTTTCTAAACACATTTTTTACCCCCTCAAAAGTCTAATTTTCTTTTTGCTATCATAGATTAGTTTTACCTGTAATTCACATAAATGTTCCTGTTTTCCATTTTGATGCAAGGTATTGGACCAGGGTCTTGTTGATTTATTCATGCTAAGCAGATATTCTATCACTGATCTACACCTCCAGTCTGGATATTTTTACACAAATCTTTCATTCTAAATTTTTTTTTGCAGTTCATGCATGTCTGGTATACCTGTAGTTCATTCACTTTTTTATTGCTGAGTAATATTCTCTCGTATGAATGTATACACAGATCATAGAATCTGTTGATGCGGATTTTTGCTCTTCCCATGCTTGGTTTACTGTGACTAAAGGCATGTTAGGCACTTTTTGTAACCAAAAGTTTTCACTTCTCTTAGTTAACTATAGCTTTTTAAAAATCTTTTTTTAAAAATTGATTTAGTAAAGAGAGAGGAAGAGAAAATGCACACATGCATGATATATGGGTAGACAACTGGGGGAAGTTAGTTCTTCCCTTCCACAGTGTGGGGTTCCGGGGAGTGAGGTTTGCAAGCAAGTGCCTTACCCACTGAGCTGTCTCATCAGCCCTTTTTTATATTTGAAAACTGCTGAATCATGGGTGGATATTTCATGATAATGAATATACTCTAAAGAGCCAGTCTTGAATTTCTGAGAGGGGATGAGGTAGACAGAAAGACTAAGGCTGGCAATAACTCATTTGGCAGAGTGCTTGTCTAGCCTGCATGAAGCCCTGGACTTAATCCCCAGCACCACATGATGGCACATGCCTGTCATTCAGTAGTTGGAAGGTGACTACAGGAGAATCACACGTTTAAGGACACCTTCATCTGCATAGTGGATTCAAGGCCAGCCTCAGATACATGAGACCTTGTGTCAAGAAATAATTAATTAATGAGACTAGAAAATTATATCTAGAAATAGCTCTTCTCTTTCCTTCTAGAAGTATTCTATATTGCTCATTGTCATTCAATACATGAATAGTTAGTATCCATTTCTGTGATAATAGTTAGGATCCTATAGGATATTACTATGATTTGTTTGAAATTATTCATGAATACACCTAACATAAAACTTAGATTCTAATAAAATTTCTCTTCCCTCTGCTGACCCTTGAAGGCCAGTTCTCTACCATCTCTGAAATCCTTCCTTCCATATTTGTGTGTGTGTGTGTAGTATTGGACACGGGACCCCAGGCTACATGCTTCACCTCCATGTCCTGTCCTAGTGCAAAAGAGCAGTTTCTTTCTTTTGAGTTCCTATGTCACACATTCATTTTTTAGTAGTTACTTATATCCTGGCTAGTCATTTTTGTCCTGTTTTTATTTTAGCCTTGTATTATTACGTATCTCTTAAGTTACTAGTGATTCCTTGCTTTCAAAATGGTCCATTTTTAAAACTCTTGCTAGCACAAATACTGTCTTTTACTGCTTTGTAATTGGCTGCTTTTCCTGTTGCATGCTTAGTAAATGCTGATGATCTGTTGTTTGAACACTTTATTAGCCACTTTGAAAACAGGGAAGGATAGCACTATCAATCATGTCTGCGGAACTTGTGTGGGATGCTGAGGACTGAAAGATTAATTCATCCCTTTCTCTTTACAGGGAGAAAAGAAGATAAAGACCACGGTGCTAACAGCTGCACTTTTACTATCAGGAATTCCTGCTGAAGTGATAAACCGATCCATGGATACTTACAGCAAAATGGGCGAAGTCTTCACGGATCTCTGTGTCTACTTTTTCACTTTTATTTTCTGTCACGAACTGCTTGATTATTGGGGTGCTGAAGTACTGTGAAGCCTGAAAAACTCAGAAGGAGAAGTTTACAAAGTGAAAAAACAATTTCTCTTCTATCTTGCAGTGTCTCTAAAGGAGGCAAATTGGTTTACACCTTTCTGTACTTCTTTTATTTTACACAAGTTGTAAAACTAAACCTTATTAGGTTCCCTGATTTAAAAGGGTTGAATTTGTACTAGTGCTGATACGAGTAACTGAACAAGTAACAATATCATTAATAATTTTCCTTGTTTGATTAGGATCCCTAGTCTTCTACCTTCGACTAACTTCTGAAATCTGTAGTCCTTTTCTGGGGAGCTGAGCTAGGACTGTTAGGGAAGTGGATAAATCTGGTCCCAGCCAGCTCTAAGGACTCTTTGTATTTGTGTCATTCTGTCCTGAGAAATGAAACCATCCTAGAAATAAAAAAAGGCAACCGAATTGTCTAATGTGAAGCCTGTGCATTTCAATAGTGACTGCTCGAGGAAGCCAGTCTTATCTTTCTTTCAGTTAATGTCTTAATTTTCACTCCAGAACAAATATTTAAAGGGAGAGAAGTGTTAAGTTCATACTTGTGGAATGGTAGGGTAGCTCAGTGACAGAGTGCTTGCCCAGCATGGGTGCAGTCCGTGTCAATCCCTGGTTCACCAGGGGGAAAATGTTCTATACCTGTAAAATTAGAAGCTATTTATAAAACAATTTTTATTTGCTGTATACTTATTTGTAGTTGGGACTTTTTCCTTGTGAAAAAAATACTTGTCACAAGTAGAGGATGTTTTGGTTTGGTTTGGCTTGGTTTGTTGGTTGGTTGGTTGGTTGGTTTTTGTTGAGTCTCAGTCATACCGGGTCTCTAACTTAAGTGCTCCAGCTCCAAACTTTTATGTCCAGCCCCAGAAGTATCATCTCAATTGTTTCATTGATTATAGAAATCTCTTCCAGTGATAACATTTATTCTGTAATTATAAAGGATGTTAATTTCAAAAATTGGAGGCCATTCCCCTTCAGTTCTGTAGGACTTCATCCAGTTTTATGATTGCAAATACCATGTATTACTCATTTTGTAAAAAACTACTAATCCACTTCTTTCCCATTCCTATGTCTTTTAATCTTTCATAGCTGCTATCTCCTGGTGATGTAATAGACGCTTGACATTACACAACTGGAGCACTGGTATTTCTTTCTTTCCTTAAACCCACTGTTCTTGTGTCTTTCTCGTTCACATCATCTCCAATGGTTCTGTTAGAAGTTTTGAAATCTGGAGTCATCTTCCATCCTCTTCCTTCAGCCTATGTTCAGTTGATGAGCATGTTTTGCAGCCTGCCACCAGAATGTTTATATTCTGGTTACTTCTGTTTAAACCACTGTCCTTCTATCCCTCCCTCCTTTCTTCGCTTTCTTAAGGTAATTTCACTCTTATTTTCCAAGCTGGCCTACAGCTCCTGTACTCAAGTCGTCCTTCTGCCTCAGCCTTCCAAGTAGTTGAGACTGCAGGACCATATACAGTCTGGTTTCCTCTTTTCCATATTTAAAAACCCACACTTCTCTGTCAGTCCATGCCTAAGCAATTCATGTGGCTCTGATGTCTGCCTCTCCTCGATGCCCATCCAGTTACATTAGTGGAGGGGCACACAAGGGTAAGGAGCCTGGCATGGATGTACTTTTTATCTTTCTTCAGTTCCGCTCACTGCTACCCAGGTGTGCAACGGCCTCTAGGGGAAGAGCAGAAGCTCAGCTGGAATCTTAGTCCTTGCTGGAGATGCATCTAAGGCCGGGGATGCAAGGCAAGTGCTCTCTTGCTGAGCTTTATCCCCAGCCCAATTTCATTTGTTTAAAGACGGCAACTTTAGGACCAGCATGATAGCTAGTGGGCAGAGAGTCTGCTTGCAAACCTGGCAACTTGAGTTCAATAAACAGAAGCCTACATGATAGAAAAGAACTGACTTCCAAGAGTTGTCCTTTGACCTCCACTCATGTGTCATGCCATGCATGAGTATGCTAATTCTCTCTCTGAAGTAAGTAAAAATAATAAAGAAGGGGCTGATGAAATGGCTCAATGGGTAAGTCTCTTGCTTGAAAATCTGACAATCAGTACTAACTACCCCTTGTGTGTGTGATGTGGCATGTTCCTTTTCAAATATATATATATTTATAATTAGATATAAAGATAAGTCAATTTTAGGGTCTGAGGATTGGTTTCCTAGCATGTAGGGCTTTCTAGTAGGTAGGTTCCATCTCTAATGTCACATAAATAAGGCATGGTGGCACAACATACCTATAATTTCAGCACTCTAGAAATGGAGGCAGGAGAATTTAGAAGTTCATAGTTATCCTCAACTATATAACCAATTTGAGATTAGCCTGGGTTACTTGAGATTGGGTTTCAAGAACAATAAAAAAAAATTGAATTTCCCTTGGAATTAGGGAGTAATTCAGGTGTAGAGCAATTAGTTAGCTAACATGGAGCCCTGGGTTCAGGCCCCAGCAAGTTCACAAAGTCAACTTTATAGAGGTGAAATATACAATAGAATGCTTCAATTTATCCAGTTCCATGGATTTTGACAAGCACATATATCCATATAACTTCTACAATCAGGATACAGGTAAGAAAGTAATAAGGATCCTCTTTAACTCATACGGTTGTACCCACAAGAGTCACAGATAAATGCCATGCAACGATAATCAAATTGAGAGTTTATTGCAGATAGTTGAGAGCAGGCTCATGCCAAAAAAATACTCCCCATCTAGAAGATGGGGAGAAAAGGGGTCAATAAAGCCAGAAACCACAATTATAAGTCAGCTGACAATATCAGAAGACACATATTAGTCAAGCGTTGTCTAGAGGAACAGAACCAACAGATTGGATATATAAAAAGGGAATATTGGATTGGCTTATGAGATCCGGTCTAGGTAGTCCAACAATGACTGTCAGTAGCTGGTCAGTCCAGGTACTGAATATCCCATCGGTCCCAGGCTGCAGCTGAAGGCTGGAGGATTCCAGTAGTCTCTGGACTTGTCTCCTTGGAGGGTCAAAGGAGCCAGACTCTGATGGGCGCAGGAGGCAAGATGAGTTCTGTCTTGTGGCTTCTTTTGTCTCATCTGCTACTGAGAGGTTCATCCAGATTTTGAGTTTTTGTTTTTTTTTTTTTTGTGTTGCAAATACATTGATCCAGATAATCCCTTCAAATTGTTTGTGTTAATCTCAGGTGTAGTCAAGTCGATATCCAGGATTATCACAGCACAGTTAGAAAAACCTTTTACTCTGTTGTAAGCATGATACTTGTCCTTGGGTTACAGTTGGCTGGGTTAGGTCATTCTAAGTTAACAGGGTGCAGTTAACAATGGGAGTTGCGCCAGGAAACTAGTTGAAAAACGGAGTTACCTTTTGCCATTTCATAATTTCTGCAAAGAGAACACTGGTCAGCATTGTGAAATGCCTTTCTCAAACTTTAAAAAAATATTTATTATGTGTATGTATGAGAGGGCACTGTGTGTCCCTGTGGAGGACTAAAGGTGACTTTGAGAATCATCCTGGATTCCTTCTAGCTCTTTTTTGCTGGGCTCTGGGATTTCCCAGGCTTGGCCCATCAGGGCTAGAAGTACAGGGCACTGCTGTTTTTGCCTGGATTTATTACCTGGGACCTGGGATCTGAACTCAGGACCTTCTGCTTGTGAGGCAGAGTCTTAACCCTTGAGGCATCTCTTCAGCCCCATTTCCAAACTTTGAATGTCATGGTAGGGGGAACAGATGCAGTCCAAGCTGGCCTGGAACTTTCTGTTTAGGCCTACAAATCTTGAATCGGGTTCTTCCTGTCTGCTTCCTGTCTGCTACCAAGTGTTTTTTTTTTGCAAGCCTGCCAGTGTACAAGTAACTGTCCAGATCAATTGAAATAGATCATATTTTTTCTAAAGATTCTCAATATAGTTTAAGAACTTTTTACTGTATTTTAACTTCTTGTCCTCTTCGCTAGGTTAATTCCTACTTTGTCCTCACATCTGTAACTTTTCCCTCTTCAGTGTGGACTGTCATAAGTATTTCATTCCATGTAAATTTCCCCGACTAGAGCAAACACCCCAGGATCTAACACAAAGAAATAAGGGTGTGTATGAATCAGTAAAACGCGCGCACAAGGAAGGTCGTTGCATTATTTAGCGCAGGATGCAGGCAGGCAGGAGCGCACACCTCGGAACAGCCGCGGGCTGCCTGGTTCTCTCAGGGGCCGATGGGAGAAGATCGGGCAGGAGCGAGGGAACCGCCCACTCCGCCTCGACGCCCCCGCGACCCGGCCGTGCGGCTGGTCCTCCGCCCCGACAGGCGGCGCTGTGGGCGCGCCCACTTCCTGCGCGTCCTGCCGGCGCCTCCTTCGGCCGGCGCCGGGCGCGCCCTGCTCTCGTTGGCCGCTGGGATGGCGGCCTGCGCTGCGGCGTCCGCGGCGTCCTAGGCTCCCGCTCGCGCGCCGCCGACCTGCGCCGCCTGCTCCGAGTCCTGCGGGCCCGCGCGGCGTCCCCCGGGCGCCGTCCTTCCCGGGGTCCCCAGCATGGGCCGGGAGTCGCGGTGAGTCGGGCGCGGAGTGGGCGCGGAGCGGCCCGGGGCTCGGAAGGGAGTTGAGCGTCGGCGGGGCCTGGACGCCCCACGTGTGGCCCGGCGGGCGCCGCGGCCCGGGGAACGGCCGTGCGGGGCGCCTCGGGGCTCCCCCCCGGTATCCCGCGGCCGTGCGGGGCGCCTCGGGTCCCCCTTCCCCCTCGGTTACCCCGCGGCCGTGCGGGGCGGCTCGGCCCTCCCCCCGGTACCCCGCGGTCATGCGGGGCGCCTCGGTCCCCCCCCCCCGGTACCCCGCGCCGTGCGGGGCGCCTCGGTCCCCCCTGGTACCCCGCGGCCGTGCGGGGCGCCTCGGTGTCCCCCCCCCGGTACCCCGCGGCCGTGGGGGCGTCCAGGGCGCACCTCGAGCCCTGCAGGGACAGCGCCGGGTTTTCTCGTCTCTTGGGCCGAGCACCGGCTAGAACTGTAGATTCCTTAGAACTGGGGGGTCGTCACCCGGCTCGGGCCGGGAGGTTTACTCCACGCGCACTTGGCAGAGTCTGAAGCCGCGACGCTGCAGTGGGGGAAAGTTTTCCTTGGCGCTCTGCTGGGTGATAACCGATGTTTAAGGGAAAGAACAAAGAGAGTGTAAGTCACGAAATGTAGCAAAGAGTAGCCACCGTCTGAATAAAGACAAGTGCATCGCCTCGACTGTGGAAGTACTTTTGTGAAGGACTTTTCAATCCCCTTGAAGGCGGTGCTGCTTATCTTGCTACCCAGACCAGAAAACCAGAGATGGTATTTGATTCAATTTCTCCCTTACTGCCTAACTTCCAGTTAGGTTCTGCACCATTTCCCATTCCTGCCGTCTGACTTTTTAAAGGGTCTTATCATTTGTTACTTATACCTGCTTCAAGTTGAGTGCTTTCCTGAGTTATATTCTGTAACTAAATATTATTTAAGTCATTAGATTTTATGTACAGAACATAACTTTCTATCACGTCATTGACATAGTTTCCATTGGATCCTGTTGCTCCAACATGAAATTCCGAGTTTTTAGGCAGTCTTGAAGACGCTTCACAAGAAGGTGCATTCCATAAGTCTTCTGTTGTATGTATCTTCCTACCATGACTGTGCAGTAGGTTTGCCAGGGAATAGTGAAAGAAGGCTCAGAGATGGGAAAGAGCAAGGGTGTTTAAGAATCAGTTCAGAAGCCCAGTTTGCGGAATTTTTGTTTCTTTTGTGAAGGACAGAAGAGAAGTAGAAGGAGGTAGGTCTTGAAATGGCCAGAAAGTGAGTAGATTGAAAATTTATTTTTCAAGATAAGAATTCATGATTCTGTAATGATCTTAAGAAATAGGTGATAAGATGAGAACTCAACTTTAGGAAGATTACCTTAGCAGTAGCAAGGCATTTACAGGACAAAGGGGAGTAGAAACTGGAAGACCAGGAATTGTAAAAAATAAAATAAAATATCTTAAGGGGCTAGAAAGATGGCTTAGAGATAAAAGTCTTTGCTGGAAAGCAAGAGGACCTGAAATCCCACTTAAAAATGCCAGGCAGTGTGAATCCCGGGGCGGAGGAGGTGGAAGCGTCCTCAGTGGTTCCCGAATTCATCCGTGGTTCTACACACACAGACACACGCGCGCGTGCACACACACATACATATGCACACACACACAATTGAATAAATAATTTAAAAAAAAAATTTAAAATAAAATGCCAGGCAGAAGTGTTGGCAGCCTACAATTCTGGCCCTGGATTAAGGAGCCTGGAAAACCCCAGAACAAACCAAGGATGCAGGGCAGGATGGTTCTTGACACCTTTGGTCACCTTTGGTCCTCCACAGGCACACATACTTAAGTGCCTTCATGTACACACAGCACACACACACATACACATACAAGTCATAAGTAGATAGGTCTGTTATAAAATGATAGTGGGAACTCTTGAGGAAGTGGTATTATGTGAAATAAATTAGATAACACTGATGATACATAGCATTTTATTGGTTGTGTAGAATGATAAGAAAAGTAGTGGAGATAACTGATGTTTTTGAGTTCCTGTAGTGTTGCAGTCCGCCTGCATGGTTGCTGATAAATGACCATCACACAGCTTAAGGGAACAAGGAGTTTACTTTTTTTTTATAGAATCAATTTATTGGTGCTTATTTGTTGATTTTTTTTTTTATTCAATTGTGTGTGCGTGTGTGCATAGAACCACGGGTGAATTCGGGAACCACCATGGACCGCCTCCACCTCCTCCTTGTTTACTCTGCCTGGGGATTCATAGGACTCCACCCTACCAGGACCAGAAACGCAGAGCGCCCCGGCTTCCGCCCGGCGTCTACACGTGGGGTCTAGGATCCGAACTCAGGACCTTCCGCCTGCAAGGCAGAGGGTTAATCCCTGAGCCACCTCTCCTGCCCCAATACTTTCTTACGACAGTCTGGTTACAGTTCTCAGTCCAGCTTGAAGGCAGAGCACGCACCAACACCAGGGCTGAGGGAACTGGCCACACCATCACCACATAACAGCTGAGAGATGGACAATCCCATCAGAACAGAAGGATGCCAGCTTTCTGTAATTTATCCAGGGCTTAACACCCCCCCCCCAACCTTGGGCTGGGCCTTTCCCATCAGCTAGACAATCTCCTGCAGGTTTGCTCTGGGGTTAACTCAACCATCAACTCTCTACAACTGTGCCCAGAGCTCAAACCCTCAACAGTCAAGTTGACACCTGTGCTTAACTATGACATGTAGTGACAGAAAGTTGGACAATAAATAATTTGAGGAGGGAAAGGTAACAGGTTTAGGTTTATACACAGTGAAGTCAAAGTGTTTGAAGGATAGTCAGCTGTGCTCATTCTCCAGTGATCTTATCCATTGTCCAGGTTTGTAGATTTTAGTACCAAATAGCTTTTGTAGCCATGATTCTTTAGTTTTTTTCTCTAGTTGTGCACATATGCCCCAGCTCACATGTTAAAATCTGGAGACAAATTGTAGAAGTTTGTTCTCTCTTCTGTGTGGGTTGCAGAGATTGAACTCAGATTGCCAGACTTGTCTGAATCATCTCACCTAATATGTATTTCCAGACTAAAGTTCTTCCTTGAACTCCAGATCTCTACTTGGTTATGTAATGTTCTTCTGAATCTACTTATTGGTCAGCCTTTCCATCTTAGTAAATGACAGCTTAGTCATGGCTAAGTAGTATTTTTTTGAGTATTGGGAATTGAATCTAGGGCCTCATGCACAAGCAGTGCATGCATGTGCTTGACCGTCGAACCACTGCTCTAACATGACTTTTACTTTTCTGCTTGCCTTGGTCAGGTCTTGGAGACAACTTAGGACTTGTCTTTTGCCATCTGTCTTAGTTTTCTTTCCTGTTGCTTTGATAAAATACTGATGAAAGCAACTTAAGGGAGTAAGTTTATTCTGGTTCAGTTCCAGAGGTTTATCATTCATCATGGCAGCAGACAGGAAAGTCGTCATGGTAAAGCACGTAGCTTCTGGTCACGCTTGGGAAGCTGCTGCTTAGTTCTTACTCTCCATTTATCAGTCCAGGGACCCCTGCCCAGGGGATGAACTGTCCTGTTCACAATTAGAACTTCCTCATAGGTGTGAGGCTTGGATCCTAAGTGTTAACCTGATAATTAACATTAATCAATCACACTATTATAACTGGCATTTTAATTCATCACTGCATCCAATTAGAGCTAGTTTTTTCTACTTGTTTTTCTTTCCTTACAGATTTTGATACTAACCAGCATCTCTATTTCTGTTATTCTGACATGACTGTCTCTTGCCTGGGTATTTGCAGTAGCACCCTGTTTTCCTTCCCCTTGCCTCCTTTGTTCCAGTTGTTCTTTGCTCAATCCACAAGAATCATACTTTTATGTATGTATTTTTAAACATTTTATTTTATTGTGTTGTGTGTGTGTGTGTGTAACTTAGGTTGAACTTCAACCCATGGCATATCTTCTCTCCTTAGCCTCCTGAGTGCAGAGATGACAGGCATGAATCACTTCTTGGCATCCTTTGACATCCTTACCTCATTTTCAAGACAGTTTTCCCTTCCTACATATACTAAACAGGGTTTGTTTTCTTTTCTTGTGTGAAAAAAAATACATAAAGCAGATTTTTTCTGTATTTCTGAAGAGTTTTTTTTTTTTAACTACAATTCAGGTTGCTAAGTTTGATCTTTCATGTAATCCTATTCTAGCCACTATCGAAAACGATCAGCGTCACGAGGACGTTCCGGAAGTCGATCTAGAAGTCGCTCACCTTCAGACAAAAGAAGTAAACGTGGGGATGACCGGCGGTCTAGAAGCAGAGATCGAGATAGAAGGAGAGAGAGGTCTCGGAGCAGGGACAAAAGAAGATCTCGGTCAAGGGACAGGAAACGTCTAAGGTAAGGGAGATACTAGTCTCCGAAGAGCCAGTGGTAAATTGGGCCTTCCCAGGACAACTGGGCTGCTGCTTTTTTTTTTCCCCAACTATTTTTTGTGTGTGAGTGTGTGTATCGGAAGCACTGTGTATCTCTGTGGAGGATTAAAGGGTGACATTGGGAATCATCCTGGATTGCTTTTACCTCCTTTTTGTTTTGGTTTTTACCACCACCATTTCCACCTGGCATTTTTACATAAGATCTGAACTCAGGTCCTTCTGCTTTTGAGGTGCAGTCTTAACCCCTTAACTAACATCAGTAATAATCTCTGAACCATCTTTCCAGCCCCAATTGGCTTCTAAAAGTGAGTTTTAGATGGAGATTTGGTGGCTCATTTATGGGTTCTCTGCTTTGTTCCATTGTTTAATTAGATTTAAGAAAAATTTGTCTATTAAAAGACTCTTACTTTAAGTTGGAAAATTTTAGATTGTGTTTCCTATAATTCATACAGAACCCTTGAAGTCCACTGAGATAGTATGTTCTATTAATGTAGGTTTTTTTTTATTTTGAGTTTATTATGTATGGGCGTGCACCTGTATCGTGTTGCTTGTGTGGAGATGAGAGGAAAACTTTTAGTTTTCTTCTTCTACCTTTACAGGAGTTCTGGGGATTCTAACTCGGGTCATCAGGCTTGTACATAAGCACCTTGACTTGATGAGACATCTGACTAGTCCTGCAGGTTATATTCTGCGTCTGCTCCTACAGGAGTAACCACTTTATTGAGACCAGCCACTAATGCAGACAGGGAAAGAGACAAAGGAAAGAGCCTTCCCTAAGCCCTCTTTGCTGTTTTAAGCTACTTTAATCAATTGACTTAAATTTAAACTAGAGAACACTTTAATTTGCTTGCATATTCATTGACTCTTATTCCATACTACCTTTCTGGAGGAAAGTCTACTGTACTGGCAGGATAGTTTGGTGTGTGTTCTCAAACTTTATGATCTGAATTCAATTCCTAGAACCCATATGGTGGAAAGAGGGAACCAACTCCTCTAAGTTGTCATCTGACCTCCAGGTGTGCATTATGACATAAGACAACAATAAATAAGTGAAAAAAAATAAGACTTTAAAAACAATTTTCCTTGCCCACTCAATTTTTTTTTCTTTTCAAAATAGGAAAAAACACACAGCAATCTACAAACAAATCTGAGAGTGTGTCTTTGTCCTTTTCAGACATTGGAAGGAGTGGATGTGTGCTATTACCCATAACTGTTGATGGTGCTGCCTAATGTAGTTTACTTTAAATCTTTCCCCAGGAACAATTTCTTTCATACAATTCAGTCAAGCACTTGTGTGAAATTGAATGTTTTTTAACTTTCTATGTGAAAGTAGAATCGTAGGATTTTAAGAAGCATTTTGAGATTGTGTAGTGATTTTCTATACTTTTTAGATGAGGAAACAGTCAATAGAGTGGCAGTCTTAAGTTTTGATTATTGCTGCCTTGTGTTAACAGCACAAGGGTAGAAATTGCTGCCTCTAGATTGTCAAATTGGTGACAATTTTCACTGGATAAACCTAGGGCCTTCACATGCTAGGCCTTCTGCTGTAGATTGTAGATTGAAAATGACTAGTATTATAGATTTGTTATGTGTTACAACAGTCATCATGGAATTACTATACTGTTTTCATTAAGTACTTCAAGAACTGGCATGTTCATTTATTTTGTGCACACACGTATATGTATCAGGGAATAATGTATCCCTATGGAGGATCAAGGATGACTTTGGGAATCATCTGGACTGCTTCTACCTCCTTTTTGCTTTGTTCTGGGATTTCCCAGGCTCCACCCACCAAAGCCAAATGTATAAGCCTAAGCTGTTTCTGCCTGTTGTTTTTACATGGGACCTGAAATCAGAACTCAGGACCTTCTGCTTGTGAGGCAAAGTCTTAACCCCTGAGCCATCTCTCCAGCCCTGTATTTCCTATTTAACTTATTTGGTAGCTAATTGAAACCTATGCCTTTTAAGAGTGGTCATGGGCTAGAGAGGTGGCTCAGGGGTTAAGCTTCTGCCTTGCAGGTGGAAGGTCCTGAGTTCGGATCCTAGACTCCACGTATAGACGCCAGGCAGAAGCGGGGGCGACCTGCATTTCTGGTCCTGGTGGGCGGAGCCTATGAATCCCGGGACAGAGTAAACAAGGAGGAGGTGGAGGCAGTCCATGATGGTTCCCGAATTCGTCCGTGGTTCTACACATACATACACACATGCGCACACACGCACACGCACACAATTGAATAAATAATAAAAAAAATTTAAAAAAAAGAGTGGTCATAACGTTAAGAAAACTTGTTTGACAAGGAATCATTATCCATCTCCCTTGGGCTACGAAAAATGTCACTTTTTTCAGGCGTTCCAGAAGTAGAGAGAGAGACAGAAGCCGAGATCGACGAAGGTCTCGAAGCCGAGATAGGAGGCGGTCAAGGAGTAGAAGCCGGGGTCGAAGATCCAGGTCTTCCAGTCCTGGCAATAAAAACAAGAAGGCTGAGAACAGGTAATGTTACCGCTGAGCTGGGTCTGTTGTGCAAATTAGCAGCTGGTTACCTTCTAGCCAAATTTTAATAGCTCATGGTGTTCATAATTCCTTTGGGGAATCATTAGATTCTATTGGTGTTAACATTTTGCCTATTGTATACCCTTATTTAATACATACTGTTAATGGTCAGAAATGTCGAGACATCTTTGGAATCGTGCAGTGCTGGGGAGTGAATGCAAGAGGAAAGTTACACATGCTAGGTGGCACTCAACCACTGAACTGCACATATACCTGGTCCTAATGTTTGTTCCTTTCAGATTGTTTTTTCAGATAAAATTTCAGACACTTGTTAACAAATAATTTTCAAAATTCTTGGTATACATTATCAAGCTGCGTTTTAGAATGGGTGGCTTGTCTTATATAAACTATATGTATGCTTTGTGATGCCAGGGATTGTCAGTGTTGATGTAATGTGTTCAATGTTTGCTTTTTGTATGTCTCTTAATTAATGGTTTGTTCTTTATTGTTTCCTTACCGAAGTCTAACTAGTTGATGTGTTGACTCTAATTTGTTCTCTGTTATGTGCCTCATTTAGTTATAGGTACTTTTCTCAATTATTTGTTTTACTTTTTAAGTTTTTATTCATCAAGGTCAGTGTAGTGTTGGGATTTTATGAAATTAAGAATAAACCCAACTAGACATGGTGGCACATGCCTATAATCCTAGCCCTTTGAGGAGATGGGGAGATGGCTCAGTGGGTAAGACCCTTGCTCTGCAAGCTTGAGGACCTCAGAATTCTCAGAGGACATCAATAGCAGGGCAAGACTCTATACCTACAGCCCAAGTACTGGGAAATAGATACAGATGCATCTCAAGAGCTCCCTGGCCAGCCAGCCCAGCCAGAAAGCAAGGCTTCAGGTTCAGAGATCCTTTCTCACGTCAGTAAGGTACAGAACAACAGAGGAAGACACCATATATCCTGCCCTGGCCTCCATATGCTCACATATCCACACACTCACGCACAGGCACCACACACATAATACACAAAAGAAAAAAAGGCTGAGGCAGAAAGATTGCTGCGGATTCAAGTCCAGCATAGAAGACATATGGAGTAACCAGGGATATATAGGAAGATTCTGTGTTCAATAAATAAGCAAGTTTCCAAAAAGTGAATGAAATATCAACCAGAGATAATTATAAAACAAATGTCCATACTTTACCACCAAGGTCAAGAAAGGAAAAATCTCTTAAGTCTTTTATTTCCCTTTAACTCAACACTATCTGTCTAGATAAGCTACTCTGACTGACCTTTGTCCTAGTAATAATTTGTTGCATTTCTTTCTGGCTTTTTTGTGTATACATCTTGGAGCCTTGAGCTCCCTCCCTATCTTCCTCCCTTTGTGTGTGTGTGTGTGTGTACACAAGAGGGTACCTGAGTGTGTATACCTGCGGAGACCCAATAGTGACTCCAAGAATCATCTTGGATTGCTCTACTTCCTTAGAGTTTGCTCTGGGGTTTCCCCAGAAGGCTCTGCCTTCCAGGACTGAACGTTCAGACCACTGCCATTGCCATCAGGCATTTTCATGTGTAATCTGGGATCTGAACTCAAGTGCTTTTGTTTGAGAGGAAAAGGCTTTAACCCTTGAGCCATGTCTTCAGTCCTCTTTGTTTTTTTTTTTGTTTTTGTTTTGTTTTTGTTTTGTTGTTGTTGTTGTTGTAGTGGTGCTAATGGTCAGACTCAGAGCCTTTTGTGGTTGATAGACAAGAACTCCACTGTTAGAATGTGTCCTCTACCCATGTTTTTGAAAACAAGGTCTTGAATTCCTGATCCTTCTTCCTCAACCTCTGAAGTGCTAGGTGAGTATCCTAGGACACTGTCACATGGGGTACATATGTAGAGTACAATTACTTGGAATGGAGCCTTGTAATTTTGCTTAAAGAGAAAGTGTGTACTTGTAGCCCCACCATCAGGGTATCCTGATGGTGCTCCCTGTCTTTCCAGATTTGAAATTGTCCATCTTAAATTTCTGCCAGTTGGTCAGATATACAACAACAGTAGCAGTGTGGCTTTTTTGTTACTGTTTTGTGTTATAATTTTAGAAATTGGGAGGAAGTTTATTTCAGAGGGAAAGTACATACACATTCATGGTGTACTTGTGGCTATTGAGGACAGATATTTTCTTACTTTTTTTGGCCATTTGGATTTCATCTTCTCATGAATTCAGATTTTCTGCTCATTTTCCTATTGAATAATTTCTCTTTAAAAGTTCACTTACAGATTTTTGTCTTCTAGTCTGTAAAGTGTACTCTTATCCAAACACTTCGATCAGGAGTCTATGATTCAGGAATTGTCATTACTGTTTTCCCTGTGTGTTTTTGACTGTTTGCATGGGGCTCAAGTCTAAACCCAAAATTTATTTATATTTTATGTACACTTTATGAAAAACACAAAATAAAAGTAGGGTTTTTTGGTAGTTTTGTTTTTGTTTTGTGATACTGGATATTGAATTCAGGAATTTATTTATCTTTAGTTTTTTTATTATTGTTTGTGTGTGTACTTGTGCATACAACATAGAACACACATGGAGGTTAGAAGACAACTTTGTGGAGTCAGTTTTCTTCTACATAGGTTCTGAAGTTTGAATTCATGTTGTTAGTCTATATCAAGTATCTTTACCTGCTGAGCCATTTTGCCAATCCTGAATGTAATTTGATGCAATATTTTCAGTGCAACTGCATTTTTTTTCTCTTTGGTGCATGTTTCTTTTTTTTTTTAAATAATTTTTCCTTTTAGTTATTTATTTATTTATTCAATTTTGTGTGTGTGTGTGTGTGTGTGTGTGTGTGTGTGTGTGTGTGTAGAACCACGGGCGAATTTGGGAACCATCATGGACGCCTCCACCTCCTCCTTGTTTACTCTGCCCCAGGATTCATTGGCTCCGCCCTACCAGGACCAGAAACGCAGGCCGTCCCGGCTTCCACCTGGCATCTATACGTGGGGTCTAGGATCCCTGAGCCACCTCCAGCCCTAGCGCATGTTTATTTCTGACTGCAACTAATTACGTGAAAGTGGTTGTGAAACTCTCCACTTGATATGTCACCTGTATGTTCAAAATTTGGGGAGATTTTTAAATTTTTTGAAAATATTTTTTACTTACAGGGCTGGAGAGGTGGCTCAGGGGTTAAGCCTCTGCCTTGCAGGCGGAAGGTCCTGAGTTCGGATCCTAGACCCCACATATAGACGCCGGGCAGAAACGGGAGCGGCCTGTGTTTCTGTTCCTGGTAGGGCGGAGCCTGTGAATCCCGGGGCAGAGTAAATGAGGAGGTGGAGGCGGTCCATCGTGGTTCCCCAATTTGCCTGTGGTTCTACACACACATACACACATACATTCACACATGCGTGCACACACACACACAATTGAATACAATTTTTTTTTAATTTTTAAAAATATTTTTTATTTGATAGAGAAGTGAAAGGAGGTATGTGCATGTAGGCCATGGTGCACAGGTAGAAGTCTCTCCTTCCACCATGTGGGCTTTTGGGGATTAAACTCAGGTCTTAGGTTTGCTTTGTCCCTTGAGCCCCAGATTTTTCAAATTTTAGATGTCAGCTAAGTTGGCCAGCTAGTAAAATTTCAGGATCCACTTGTCTTAGCCCCCCTTAGTGCTGAAGTTACAGATGTGTGCTGCTGCACATCACGTTTGTCCTCTGGCTTCTGTATGTGTACATGCACACCCATACAAACATGTACATCTGAACACACATGAACACACAAATAGAAATGTAAAGAACAAGATTGGAGGACTCCCTCTTCATGATTATAAAGATGTCATATGCTTACAGAACAACAAATAATATTGGGTGTTAGTGATAGAGTGCAGAAATAGATGAACATATAGGCATTTGAAAAGTAACAGGTGACATTGCAATTGTTGGTAAGATTTTCCAAATTAAAAAAAAAAATTGCTAGTTTGTAATACAGTAGGACAGTCTCACTGTTCTGGGCAGATTAAAAAGAAACTAGATGGTAAAAGAAATCAAATGATAAATTTGTGGTGCTGAATATCCTTTTAATCTCTGAGTACCTTCTTCAAACTGGAAAGAAGGATTTTTATAAACTTCAAAATAAATGATGTGAGGAGAAAGGTGAGTTTTATTAAAGTTATTCATTATTAGAGGCTTTAAGTAAAAATTTAAGTCCAGGGTGATTTTTTTTAATTGCATGTATGTGTGTACACGTGTGTGTGCACAGAGAGGCCTGAAAGATCAATGTTGGGCGTCTTCAATCTTTCTCCACTTTTCTGAGGAAGGGTCTCTCACCGAGCCTGGTGCATCCCGTTTCATGGATGATCCCGTGTCCACCTTCTGAAGGCTATAATTACAGAGGGTCACAACATCTGCCCAGCTTTTGTGTGGGTGTTGAGAATTCAGATACATCCTCATGCTTGGACAGCAAGGGCTTTAGCCACTGAACCATCTCCCCAGGTCCCTTTGTCGTTTTAAAATATTATTGCATATATACAGTGTTGCATTTCCTTTACATTTTATAATGGCTTTATGTTGTATATAAAATTTTTCTTGGACAGATTGTCAAGGGGGTGGTAATATTTGTCACTGCTTTCAGGAGATTTACTCTCCATTATAGTTTAAAGGATTATTGGAATATAAAAATATGTTGATTGCTGGAGAAATTAAAAAACCCATTAAAATAATCTTAAACATTGTTGCCATATTTTCAAACACAAATAGGTTATATCTCTCTCTTTCTCTTTTTTGATAGATCTCGGTCCAAAGAGAAAACAGAAGGTGGAGAAAGTTCTAAAGAGAAGAAAAAAGACAAAGATGACAAGGAGGATGAAAAGGAAAAAGATGCTGGCGTATGTTTACTAACGTAAAATTGATCACACATCAGTTTTCTTAGTGACAGCAGTTTCATAAGATAACAGGACATGGTGCATATTTATACATGCTACTTTTTATTTAACAAATGTGATCAATTCATGTAAATACTATCAAGCCTTCAGAACAGTGTATAAGTTCAGACTCAAGAATGTAGGCATGTGACAATTTTTTTTCCTTATGTTCTTGCCAACATAAAGAAGTCAAAAATTTTTTTAGCAATCCCAAAGGAGGTAATTAATCTTTTTTTTTAATTTATTTAATTGTGTGCATATGCGTGTGTGTGTATGTATGTGTGTGTGTAGAACCACGGACGAATTCGGGAACCACTATGGACGCCTCACCTCCTTGTTTATTCTGCTGGGGATTCACAGGCTCCGCCCTACCAGGACCAGAAACGCAGGCCGCCCCCGCTTCCGCCCAGCATCTATACGTGGGGTCTAGGATCCGAACTCAGGACCTTCCACCTGCAAGGCACAGGCTTAACCCCTGAGCCACCTCACCAGCCCCGTTTTATTTTTTAACTTTATCTTCAAATAAGAAAATATTTAAATGCTATAAATCTAACAGATTTTTAGAAAAAAAAATTTATTTTGTGCGTGTGTTTCAGAGGGTACTGTATGTCCCTGTGGACAACCAAGAGGGACTTTGGGAATCATCCTGGATTATTTTTGCTTCACTCTGGGAATTCCCAGGCTCCACCCACCAGGGAAGTGCAGGCCACTCTTTCTGCCTGGAGTTTTTTCTAGGGACCTGGAATCCAAACTCAGGACCTTCTGCTGGTGAGGCAAAGTCATAACCCATGTGCCATCTTTCCAGCACCAAATTTTTAATATGTTTTAAGCTAATTGATTATTTATTCCCACTTTTCCTTTTGTATTGTCCAAGTTTACACTATGGTTTAACTTCACTTTGTGTATGTGCCCCTTTTTGCAGGGAAGAGTGTTGGGAGGGGCTCATCTTGCTTGAAGAGCAGAATAAGAAATCTGGAAGTCTGGCCTCCAAACTAGTTTCTTTTATTGAATGAATGAGTGGAGGAGCTTGAAAAAAGCAAATAAAATTCAGGGGCTCCTCTTCAGAAAGGGGGGCTTTACTAAAAAAAAAGTCAGAAGCAAGACTGTTGTTAAGGAATGCAATTAATTATTACATATTTATTTTTGCATGTATCAGGGGACACTGTGTGTGTCTATGGAGACCCTTGAGTGACTTTAGGAATCACCTAGTGATTGTTTCTACCTCCTATTTGCTTTGTTCTGGAGTTTACAGGCCCGGAAGTACAGACTACCGACATTTCTGCCTGGCATTTTTTACATGAATCCTGAATCTGAACTTGGGACCTTCTGCTTGTGAAGCAGAGGCTTATTAACCCCTAAGCCATCTTTCTGGCCCCTTTGAAATGTGTTCTCATACTTCTATTTTCTAGGCAGGCTGTATTCAAATTCTCTCCATAATTGAGGATGATCTCGAACTATTATTAATCCTCCTGTTCCACTTCCCAAATTCTGTGATTACAGGCTTGTGCCACCATACCTCATTTAAGAAACAAATTTATATCAAAATGCAGTATAATTATGTCAAACAGTTGGAAAGTCAGAAGTAATTGCCATAATTCTTTATATTTAAAACATCAACCATTAAAATTTTGGAATATTTTCCTCATCTGTATTTTTTTTTTTTAATTATTTATTCAATTGTGCGTGTGTTGGTATGTATGTGTGTGCGTGTGTGTGTGTAGAACCACGGACAAATTCGGGAACCACCATGGACGGCCTCCACCTCCTCCTTGTTTACTCTGCCCTGGGATTCACAGGCTCCGCCCTACCAGGACCAGAAGCACAGGCCTCCCCCGCTTCTGCCTGGCGTCTATACGTGGGATCTGGGATCCGAACTCAGGACCCTCCGCCTGCAAGGCAGAGGCTTAACCCCTGAGCCACCTCTCCAGCCCTCATCTGTATTTTTGTATCTGTGTTTTCATAACTGATTGTAATGGTAGCATATGTTACAAGATTTATCTGTTTTGAGACAAGGTCTTCTGTATCCCAGGCTAGTCACAGACTTGCAGTAAAGCTGAAGTTGAGCTCAGGTCCTCCTGCTTCTGCCTCCCAAGGCTTGGTGTTACCATGTGCATCCGCACGCCTAACGTATGTGATGCTGGGGATCTGATGCAGCTTCGTGCATGGAGGGAAGCATTCCACAAACAAGCCACTAGCCCTTGTTTTGTTCTGTGATCTCACACTGTAGTCTAAGCTGGCCTAAGAACTCACTGTATAGCCCAGGTTGACCTCAGACTCAGGCAATACTGTGTTCCACATTATCTTTAAATCTCTCATTGTGACTGAACATGCTTTGCTGCCTCTTCTTTCACTGAACCATTAATAGCATTAATTTTAGCATTTTTTTTTTTAATGTACCAGTTTTCCATAGAAAACTACTTTATGGCCCAGACTGGTCTGGAACTGACTCTAGCCTTCTGGGATTACAGATGTGATTACAAATGTGTACCACTAGGCCTGGCTTTGTGATTTGATTGTGATTATATATTTGTAGGCATAACTATAAAGATGTGTGATAATGAAATCTGATTTACCTTGAGAACTTTAGATAGGTATTTTTCCTTTTTTTTTTTTACTTTGGAGAACTTAGGATCTCATTGGTAGTACACTTGCTAATACTGATTATGATTTTGGTTTTCTTTTTCCTGTTTTTTTCCTTTCTCTCTTTCTCTCCTTGAAGAACTTTGACCAGAATAAGCTGGAGGAAGAAATGAGAAAGCGGAAAGAAAGAGTTGAAAAATGGCGAGAAGAACAGCGTAAAAAGGCCATGGAAAACATTGGGGAACTAAAAAAGGAAATTGAAGAGATGAAACAAGGGAAAAAGTGGAGTTTAGAAGATGATGATGGTATGTTTATCTGTTAGCCTGATAGTAATATTTCATGTGAAGTACTTTGAAGGACAAATAATGTTGATATTGTGCTTTGAGGGAACTTTTTAATTGTGAAAAATATATGTAATGTTTGACGGTGAGGTGGTTCAGTGGTTTGAAAGTACCTGAGGACCTAAGTTTGAGAACAAGAGCCTATGTAAAGATGGAAAGAGAGAAATCAGTCCACACGGTGGTAAATTTATGTTAAAATGTTATGTGTACTTCATATAGATAGACTCTTCTCTGTTCATATTGTAGCATGTGCCAGTTTTCTTTTCATGGCTGAATAAATAACCCATTGTGTATATAGGCCATATTTTGAGTTTTTGTGTTTGTTCAAAATAGAGTGCCACTGTTTAGGACAGTCATCCTTCTGCTTTAGCCTCCCAAGTGCTTTACCACTGTGCCCAACCTACGTCATGCTTTATTTGCTCACTCATCTGTTATCAGACATTTGGATTGTTTCCACCTTTTGTTATAATTATAAATATAAAATAATATAAATATTATTATAAATAATACTGGGTAAGCACTGGTATATACATAAATATTCGCGTTTCTGTTTTCAATATTTTTAAGTATACCGAGAAGTGGATTTGCTGGATTCATACTGAGATTCTTACAGTTAAATATGGGGTCTTACTATTGCTGCCTAGTCAAGCATGTGATCCTCTCATCTCAGTCTCCTAAGTAGCCGGGACTATAGATACATTGCCAAGCTTGGTCATGTGGAGGTGTTAAGTGACTTCTTTAATGGGTTTAAGTTTTCTATTGTACAGTGGTACTCAAGAAGACTCACTGATTTTAAGTGTCCATGGATTTAGTAAATAGCTTTTTATTATATTTGCTATCAGTAATAAATCTTAATAAGGAGAGTAAGATACAGGCATGCTTTTAAAATCTCACCTAATTTTTCATAATTGTGGAGAAAACCTTTTTCTTCATTGTCTTTTTTTGTTATGGTCCTGAGTCTTGAATCCAAGCTTCACATATGCTGAGAAAGTACTGTATCATTGAGTTATATCCGCATATCTTCAATTTCTAATTTTGCTTTTGGGAATTTTATATCGTGCAATTTTATAGGAAAATAGAATTTTAGTCTACTTTCTGTGAAAGTTCCAAAAATATTGTAAATAGATACATAGATTCTTTATGTGAGTGGTAATAATAGTAAGTTTTCTTGTGATGTGCCTTTTTTTTTTTTTTTTTTAATTTCTGTGACTTAGAAAAGAAAGACAAGAAAGAATTAAAAATGTCATTTGGGGGCTGGGATCATAGCTCTGCAACCGTGAAGTCCTGAGTTTGGTTGTCAAAACCCACAGAAGGGGCTGGAGAGGTAGCTTGGGTTAAGCCTCTGCCTTGCAGGTGAAAGGTCCTAAGTTCGGTTTCCAGATCCCACGTTTAGATGCTGGGCAGAAGTGGGGGCAGCCCGTGCTTGTGGTCCTGGTCGGGCGGAGCCTGTGAATCCTGGGGGCAGAATAAACAAGGAGGAGGTGAAGGCGGTCCATGGTGGTCCATGGTGGTTCCCGAATTTAACCATGGTTCTACACACACACACACACACACACACACATACACACACATGTGCGCATGCACACGGACAATTGAATAAAAATAAAATAAATAAAAATAAAAATGAAATCATCATTTAAAAAAAAACCCACAGAAAAAAGCCAGGTGTGTGGTGCACCTTTGTAATGCCCGTGCTGGGGAGACAGAAGCAGGTGGTTCCCTGGCCAGGCAGCTTAGCCTAATTAGCAAGTTCCAGGCATGAGCACACACATGTATAATGCCATTTAACAGAGAGCTTACTTTTCCTTGTAGCAATAAAGTTTAGTACTAGAAAAAATTCAAAATTCAATACGTGTGCACCCATATATGTAAGAGGACATATATGTGAACACACACACCGTCATTTAGCAGAGAGTTTCATTCTCCTAATGCTATAAGTATAAAATTTAATACTAAAGGTTCTCATCTCCTCCTCCCAGGGCCTTGCACATATTAGATGAACCACTCCTGAGCTATGTCTCTAGCTCTAGAAACACATTTTTTAAAGGTGTAATCATTTCCTTTTGCCATTTTTAATTCATTTATTAACGGTTCTTTGCTCACTGTTGTTACTTAAAAGTAATGTCTTCATAACTTAAAAATGTAAAATCTTTCACGTGTGTGTATTTAAACTATAATCTGGCTAGATTAATTGGGAAGGGGTTTTGGGAGGTGGGAGAAAAATAATAGAAAGGGTTGTAATCTGTATGGCACGTTGATTCTGATATGCTAGATGATGAAGATGATCCTGCCGAAGCTGAAAAGGAAGGAAACGAGATGGAAGGTGAGGAGTTGGATCCATTAGATGCTTACATGGAGGAAGTGAAAGAAGAAGTAAAAAAGTTCAACATGAGAAGTGTGAAAGGTGGAGGGGGCAATGAAAAGGTACGGGATTTTCTCTTTTAGAGCTACTGGGAGAACTCCCATTATCACTGAGTTGTCTCACTGTGGACTTGCAGTGTTGTGAAGTTAATGTTTTTGTTTATAAGTGATCATAATATTAAGAAGTTGTAGGGCCGAAGAGATGGCTCAGGGGTTAAGCCTCAGCTGGCAAGCCGAAAGGTGCTAAGTTCAGATCCCAGACCCCATGTAATAAAGTGCGAGGAGGAAATGGTGGTGGCCTGTACTTCTGATCTTGGAAGGCAGAGCCTGGGAACCATGCCAATAAATAAATAAATAAATCTAAAAAAAAGTGGATTATCTTGAGTTAAGAGAAATATGCTATTTTTTCTTTCTGTGTTTGAATGGTACTTCATAGAAATATAACTTAAAATATAATTTAAGGCACAAAGTCAAAGGAACCTTTGTCTGTTTTGTTTATTTTTTATTTTATTTTTTTATTTTTTTGTGTGTGTGGTTTCTTTTTATTATTTTCGCTCATACAAACTTGTTTTGTTTATTGATTTCGTCAGGCTCCTCAGAATAGTAGTGTAATGTGTAATAATAGTGGCTTGTGTAATGAGTGAAAAATGCTGAGTAGTATTTTTAAATTATATAATCATGGGGAATGAGCCAACATTGGTAGTAAAGTCTCATTTTCCTAATTGTAATAGTTCCTCAATAAAAATCCTTCCACCACTTCATTTTATTTATTATTACTGTTAGTGTATGTGTACTATTAGTGTATGTGTGTCACTATTAGTGCATGTATACAAGTGTGATGTGTGGGTGGGCTCACATTTGGAGATCTGAGGACAGCTTTGTAGAGTCTGTCCTCTCCTATGAGGCTGTGGGGGATTGAACTCAGATTGTCGGGCTTGCATAGGATTTTGCAAAGACCATATTGCTGTCTCTTTTTGCCATTACCTAAAGTGTTGTTTAAAGTTACATATTATGAGGTAGATCTGAATATATCAATGTATTACAAAATATAATGCAGTTGCGTTTAAATTTCTACACAAAGTGAAAAGCAGACTGTTGTGAGCCTTTATTAGTAACGCTAAGTGACTTTGAATTATAAATTGTGGTGGTTGTCATTTGTGTTATGTTGTAGAATATTTTATATCTCTTTTTTATTCTAGAAGTCTGGACCAACAGTCACAAAAGTTGTTACTGTTGTAACAACCAAGAAAGCAGTTGTAGATGCTGATAAGAAGAAAGGAGAGCTGATGGAGAATGACCAGGACGCCATGGAGGTGACTCTTGTTCTTTTCAACTTAGGCTGCAAGGCTAACCTAGAACTGATATAAAGTATTGCTAGAGATGTGCAAACTAATTAGAAATTCTTGCTACTCTCAGCAGTATTAACAGCTGTCTGTCCAGTTGGTAGAATATTCTAGCATCGTTTGCTGTATACCTGTTTCTTTCTCCATCCCTGTCCCTCTTAAAACTCTTTGAGCATACAAATAGAACTGAAAGGATAGAAGGAAGTGAACTTTTTTGCTATTGACTGGCATCTTAAGGTTCATTGGTGGGGCTGAAGAGATGGCTCAGGGGTTAAGACTGTTTCGCAAGCAAAAAGTCCTGAGTTCGAGATCCCAGGTCCCACATGGAAAACGCCAGGCAGAAGCAGCCCTTGTGGGCGGAGCCTGGGAAATCAGAGAAGGGATCCAAGATGATTCCAGAAGTTACCCTTGGGAACAGTGCACCCCCCAAAATAAGTATTTTTTAAAAAAGATTCATTGGTGACAGTAATAGCAAAACTTACATGTTGAAGTCTCTGAGAATTACATTGTTTTTGTATTGAAGCCAAAAAGAATAAATTTGAAAAAATTCTTTTTTTCCTTTAAGCTGAAAAATTCTTGAGCTGATTTATATTCAAAGGAGGTTTTAAGTTCCCTATTCTCATTAAAATCTTGTAGGTCAAATAATTGTTTTAGAAAACATAAAAAGAGCTGAAGTCATTTCTAGGGGAGTGGGATTTTTAAAACTATGACTATTGGTTCCTGTAGGGAAAAATAATCATGAATTTTTTCGTTGTCTTACAAACTCAAGTACTCCTCAGAGGAGGAGGAAGTCGATCTTCAGACAGCCCTCACGGGTTACCAGACAAAACAAAGAAAACTTCTAGAACCAGTTGATCATGGAAAGATTGAATATGAACCATTCAGAAAAAATTTTTATGTTGAAGTTCCAGAACTAGCAAAAATGTCTCAAGAGGGTGAGTTCTTTTATTTACTTATTGGCTGTATAGTGACAGGAAAATGCACTTCACTTTGCCCAGGGGGAACATCCATAGGCACGTGAATTGGAAGATGTTTTCAGGAGAGTTTTTAAAAAGAATAAATTCAGTCTATGTAGTTATTGTTTTTAGGATTAAAAAGTAGTTTTCCTGTCAAATTGTAAATGAAGTATTTCTGTTATTCCTTGTGGCGTGTGAGAGTTAGAACAGCTGTTCCTCTGTGGGTCCAGTAAAGACAATCTGGGCAACTCACGCTGGAACAGTGGTTGTATTACCTGTCAATCATTCATTATTCTATTACTGTTGCAGTTTAAGAAAAAGTGAGACAGTGTTGAAATTAGGGTATTTCTCTTTGTCCATAATTTATTACAATAGTAATAGCTTTAACTATCTGTCTGAGCAACTTAGTACTTCTCCTGTACCTTTTCTGTGAAATTACCTTTGATAGCATTGAAAATACTCTGTTGAAGATTCTTTGTCTCTTACATGAAAACAGTATTGAAAAGTTTTTAATCCAAGTTTTATTTGTAGAGGTGAATGTCTTTCGGTTGGAAATGGAGGGCATTACAGTTAAAGGAAAAGGTTGTCCCAAACCAATTAAATCTTGGGTCCAATGCGGAATCTCCATGAAGATCTTAAATTCTCTCAAAAAGTAAGTGACTGGTGATTATATATTTCAACATTCTGCTACCTAAATTTTCCTAGCTAAATTTTCCAGTCCTACAAATGTCAGTTTCACTGATATTTTTTTAAATTTATTTTTTCATGTGTATGTGCATATTCACATATGTGCATATGTGTGTGCACATGTGTGTGCACATGTGTATGGAGACCAAATATCAGGTGTCTTTCTCATTGCTCTTCATCTGAAGCAGGTTTTCTCACTAACACAAAGTCATCAGTTTGTTGATCTGGGGAGCCCTCATTTCCACTTCTAAGCCCTGGGATTGCTGATTTGCTTCCGTGCCCGCCCAGAATTTGCATGGGTGCTGGGCATCTGAATCAGTTGTTGAAGTTTTATTAGCAAGCCCTCTCCTCAAGGATCTGTCTCTGCAACGTTCGTTTGTATTAAAAGAAAAAGTTTTTCCTTTCGTGGTAAATTTAAATGTTTACCACTGAACCTGCATCCTCAGTCTGCCCTTTTCTTTTTAACTGAGACATGTAGTAAATATGAAGTTTACCATTTACAACATACAGTTCAGTGGTGTAATTATAGAGTTGTATGCCCATTTAATTTCAGCACATTTTCATCATTCCCCAAAGAAACAAATATACATCAACAGTCCTCTGGGCAATCCTTAATATACTTCTGTCTCTTACCTTTCATACAAATAAAATTATAGAGTATATAGTCTTTATGACTGATTTTTTTTTCTTTTGGTATAATCACAGTGTTTTTAAGGTTGATCTGTCTTGTAGAATCTCTTATTGTTTCATTCATTTTTATTGTCAAATAATATGATGTGAATATATTACATTTGGTAGAGTTCAAAGAATCACAGTTCTCCGCTTGTGTTCCCTTCTTTTTCTTTATTTATTTTCTTTCTTTTTTAAGGCATGGCTATGAAAAACCCACACCAATCCAAACCCAAGCAATTCCTGCTATAATGTCTGGACGAGATTTGATTGGCATTGCCAAGACAGGAAGTGGAAAAACCATTGCTTTTCTCTTGCCCATGTTTAGACATATCATGGATCAGAGGTCCCTAGAAGAAGGAGAGGGGCCAATAGGTACAGTTCTTTCCATTAAGTTTGTTTTTGATGATGTCTTTGTGGGTTAATCAGAAAGACGTGATAATCTATAAAGGTACTAATTAAGATGCTAATGATACATTTGTGTACATTTCCATTATCACCTTGGCACTTTGGGGCTAATTTCCCTTAACAGCACCAGCAGGTGGAATGAAGAGCTCTGAAGTGACATCTCAGAAGTCCTCTCACAGCTCAGTTTTTAAAGTCTGACCTGACAGGTAGATTCCTCCTGCATCCATCTGTTTGTATCAAGGTCTGTTTTTGTCCTCAGTATTAGTGAATTATAAACTCTACATGGAAGAAATATCTTTTGCCACACCTTTTTGGTCTTTGGAAAGTTGTAGTGCCAGCCTTCTATTCAGAGTAGGGCTTCCGATTCAGATTTCTCAGTTCATTTTGGCAGAGTTGTTGCCTGCACACAGTGTATTCTCCTCTGTGTGTGTCCTCAGAGCAGGGCAGTTTCTGGAAGCAGCAGTATGGCTTCTGGAACACAGCAAGTCACTTAGTTCTCTTTGTTCTGTGATTTGCAGTCGGGAGCTATTTGCATTCTATTGATGTATTTTTCTGAGCACTGAATATGGCATTTTACTCTTGTTTATTTTCCATTTATCCTTCGCTATAATCTCTGCTACTTTAAAGAGAGTATTCAGACTTACATTAAAAAAAAATGATCATGAGTTCCAAACACTACTGCAGAGGTTAAATTTAATATTTTAAAACATCATGTCTCAAGAATTTTTGGTTAGACTTTTGACATATTTATCTTTTCAGCTGTCATCATGACTCCAACCCGAGAACTGGCTTTGCAGATTACTAAAGAATGTAAGAAGTTTTCAAAGACCTTGGGACTTAGAGTGGTGTGTGTTTATGGAGGAACAGGAATCAGTGAACAGGTAGCTGAAAGTGTTCAGTTTTTCTGTCTTCTCTTGCATTGAATGATTAAGAATTGCTCTTTATTATTTTATTTTTATTATTATTTATTCAGTTGTGCGCATGTGTATGTGTGTGTATGTATGTGTGTGTATGTGTAGAACCACCATGGACCACCTCCACCACCTCCTTGTTTACTCCGCCCTGGGATTCACAGGCTCCGCCCTACCAGGACCAGAAACGCAGGCCGCCCCTGCTTCCGCCCGGCATCTATAGGTGGGGTCCATGATCTGAACTCAGGATCTTCTGCCTGCAGAGCAGAGGCTTAACCCCTGAGCCACCTCTTCAGCCCCAAGAATTCTCTTTATTTTAACGTTTTAAATGTAAATGCTTGGTCTAGAGATATGGCTCAGAGATTAAGCAGAAAGACCTGAGTTAGATCCCATATCCCATGTAAAAAACACTAGGTGGAAATGGCATCACCTGAACTTCTGATCTTGTTAGGCAGAGCCTGGGAAACCCCAGAGCAAAGCAGAAAGAAGGTAGAGCAATCCAGGTTGATTCATAAAGTGCTTCTAGATCTTAGTATTAGGTGTGAAATCATTTAAGAGTGGATTTTGTGGTGGTACAGGCCTATAGTGCCAGCACTCAGGAAACTGGGGCAAAAGGATCTCCAGCTGAAGGCTTTTAGAACTACATAAGAAACCCTCTCTTTAAAAAAAAAGGAGGTGAAAAAAGCCAGATGTGGTAGCATACATCTATAATCCCAGCACTTAGGAGGCAGAGGTGGGTGATTGCTAGCAGCTTGAGGCTGGCTAATCTGGTCTACATAATAAGTTTCATTTCAGCCAGGGCCGCGTTGCAATACCCAGTCTCACAATACTCTCCAGAAGAATGAATTGTGTAGGTAGAACGCCTTCTGTAGATGCTATGTATATATAATACGATGACTATAGCTTATCTTATGTTTGGTAAGATAGTAGAATCTTAGATATTCTTACCACAAAGGGGGAAAAAAACCCTAAAAATAATAACTCTGTGATGTGATATTATAGCTTGATTGTGGTAATCATTTTATAGTGTATAGGTATATCAGAATATTGGATTGGATATCTTAAATGTATTTCCCACACAAGAGCATATGCTTATTTAGTATGTAGAGGTGCTGATGGTCCATTTTAGAATTTTGGAGTCATTTTTAGTCTTGGTATGTTCCTTCTCTTATCGATAAAAGCATATATTTTTTCCATTTAATAGTTGAAAATGTTTTCTTAATGATAAATTTTAATAATCCAATTAATAAAAGCTGTAGTTTTTGCCCTAAAATGTACGTGTTTTGATTCCCAGAGCAACAGTTATAGTTTCTGATGCACTCTGGCATCTTGGAAAGGTAATAATGTGCTAGTAATAAAATTTCACCTGCATTCTTTTTTTTTTTTTAATTTTTTTTTCAATTGTGCGTGTGTGTGTGCGTGCGTGTGTGTGTGTGTGTGTGTGTGTGTGTGTAGAACCATAGGCGAATTCGGGAACCACCATGCACTGCCTCCACCTCCTCCTTGTTTACTCTGCCCCGGGATGCACAGGCTCTTCCCTACCAGGACCAGAAACGCAGGCCCCCTCTGCTTCCGCCCGGCGTCTATACGTGGGATCAGAGTCTTCTATTCCCACTTTGTCTCACTAATAGACCCGTGAAAGGGCCAGATGCACTATTTTTACCTCCTGTTGAGCATTTGTGATGAAAAGACTATAAATTTCATCTTTTTTTAAATTAGATTGCTGAGCTGAAAAGAGGTGCTGAAATTATTGTTTGCACACCTGGTCGAATGATTGACATGTTAGCAGCTAACAGTGGTAAGTCTTGTAATTTTTTTGTTTGTTTTAATTTGTTTTTGAACTTGATACTTTTTTGCTAAAGCAGATACGAGAAACCTGTTAAAGGTATCTGTATTTCTTCTTAAAGCTGTAATATCTTAAATGTGTATTTTAACAGATTTATTGTTAAAAGCATTAATTATGTTGCAATATAATTTCTTTTCAGAACTAACTCATATCTGACCTTTTTAACATTTAACTCGGATTGTTAAACCATTTTTTTTTTATTTCCTTTGCTTTTAAAGGGGTGGGATGCTAGTCTTTACTCTGAAATTCTTCATAGGAATTAATATTTTGCAATACTAGATAAATTAAGATATTTCAGCTTCAAGAAATTTTGTTTTGTAATTTATTGCATGTTTTTAGCCCGAATGTTATGCTTTGTTAAAGTACTCCCTATCAAAACTGATACTAAACTGTTGACATTGTTTAACTTCTGTGGAGAAAGGCCCTTCAAGATTTATAGAACTGGGCTTCCGAGACGTTAACCATCAAAGGTAGGTAGTCTAATGCTGTTCCAAACCTTGAAAAATTAATGGAGACTGTATGTAAATGTAGTGTGAATACTTTGAATACAGGGAGCTTGCCTTTTGGCTCATCTCTAGATTTTAAAAAAAGTGCTTTCAGAGGTCTCCGGTGCAGTATTCAGTCTACAAACAATCAAGTATCAAAAACTGAGTAATGCATGTTTCCAGTAGCATTCTGTTTGAATTTCCACACAAACTTAATCTAATTCTACATGAGGTTGGCAAAATAACATGGAAGTTGTTTGATAGATCACGGTGGTGATTTGTGTAACATGTGAAAAGTTTTGAGAGTGTTGATTATATAATCCCTTTTTTTTCTCACTGCTACATTGATTACATCTGAAATTCATCTTCATCAATTGTATCTTTTACCTCTACCTATCTTTTTGGTTCATTTTTAATGACTATCATGTACATATTTTTGCCTGGTGATTTATTCAACAATTGATAGCAATGCTTATATGAATCTTTACAAGGGTTTCCTGTGTATTTAGTTTTCACTGACTAAAAAGCAAGTGATATTTATTTAAGTCAGGGCAGCCAGCATTTAGTAAATTTAATATGAATGTTTAAGTAGAAAAATGTACTTAAATATAATGCATTTATTATTTAAATTTTATGTGCTATATTAGTTACCTAGTGGTTTTGAATGTCTTCTCATTAATGGTTGACATTTAAGGAACTTGTAACTCTGTGGAAGTAGGTTATGAAGTGACATAGAGAGGTTCTGCCTATGAGTTAGTTAGCTCTGAAACCTGCTTTCCACACATGCGCTGTAATCTCTAATATGTTTTTTCGTAGGTGGTGCTGTCAGATAATGGCTGATGTGGCTGATGCTTCATCTCAGTCTTAGTTTTATGATGTGTTTTGGAGAGGGCTGTTTTCTGAATTTTACAGGTTCTTCAGGCCCTATGATGGTATGCAAGAGACGAGTTTGACAAAATAGAGGGCCTCATATACCCATTGCCAGAAAGTATTTGCCACTAGATTAAGACTCTGTATACAAAAAGATCTTTTCACTGTTTAAAGATACCTAACTTACCCCTATGGTTAAGTCAGGCATTTTAGTTCCCTTTGCAGTTTTTTAAAGTTCTTGGTAGTCATAAAATGAATTGTAACTGAGCTTTAGTTTTCTTTTTGTCTTTATTTTTTCTTTGCATCTTAGGTCGAGTTACCAATCTTCGAAGAGTGACATATGTTGTTTTAGATGAAGCAGATAGAATGTTTGACATGGGTTTTGAACCACAGGTAATCAATAAATGTCTTCAGTTTTTCAGTGTTTGAAATATAAGTAGGACTTTGTAACTGCCATGAGAATGATACTTGTGTATCTGATATTCCCATGTGCCAGTGACTTTATTAGGTTATTTGTACCATAAAAATCTGAAACTCATGGGGCAAGCTACAATTATAGTACAAGTAACACGTTAAACTTTCATATTTTCCATTATCTTTTTGAACAAATTTTAATTCTTTTGAATTAAACCCTCATTGACTAGATATGCATATTGTCTGCATTTGAAAACTAAGAATATTGGTTTAGCTTAGGTTTTTACATTTTTCATATATGTACCATACTAAAGTATAAATTTTAAGTGATTCGTGTTTTAAATTTTTTTTTTATTCAATTGTGCATGTATGTATGTGTGTGCATGCGCGTGTGTATGTATGTGTATGTGTGTAGAACCACGGACGAATTCGGAAACCACCATGGACGCCTCCACCTCCTCCTTGTTTGCTCTGCCCCGGGATTCACAGGCTCCGCCCTACCAGGACCAGAAACGCAGGCCGCCCCAGATTTTGCCCGGCGTCTATACGAGGGGGTCTAGGAATCGAACTCAGGACCTTCCGCCTGCAAGGCAGAGGCTTAACCCCTGCGCCACCTCTCCAGCCCCTGATTTGTGTTTTATACAAACACTTTTTTTAAAAAAGGTGGTCAGGATGGAATTTAAATCCTAGTACTTGCTAAGCAAGTATTCTATTAGTGCCCAAACTATTTTAAGTGGTAGAAAATTATTTGTCAATAAGTACACTAGTTTGGGGCTGGCAGGATAGCTCAGTGGATGAGATGTCTGCTCACAAACCTGAAATTCTGAGTTCATATGGTGAGACCCACCTGCGAAAACCTGTAGAGTGGAGGTGAAGAAGCCTTTGACCTCTACTCGTGTACCATAGTATGCGTGTTCTCTCTCTCTCTGTCTCTCTCCCCCCTCCCCTTCTTTCTTCCTTTCCCTCCTCGTCTTCCCTTTTGTCTCATAAATATTAAAAGAATAGATATATTGTTAAGTGTTATTATTATAATAAAGTTGTAGAAGAAATTTTTTAAAAGAGTTCAGTGTGCTGTAGGTGCTTCTATATAGTAAAATCCTGTCTCAAAAAGAACAGATAAGTGTGGGAAAAGGGATACAGTGTTTAGTGTTTTAATTTTATTCATATAGTCTGTAAAGCTACATTGCCTATCATCTTTAGGGTTTGAATTCCAAATGAGATATGAATTGGTGGATCTAAAGGAAAGTAAACAGGATTATGGAGTACTTGCGCCATGGAGATGTGGCTCAGCTGGTAAAATGTTTGCTTAATGTACAGGAAGCCCTGGGTTTGATCCCTAGCACCACCTAGCACCAAGTGTCATTCATGCCTGTAATCTCAGAGAGGTGGAGGCAAAAGAGCTCACTTGTTTAGGAACTTCAAGGTCATCCTCAGCTACACAGTGAGTCAGGCCAGTCTGGGCTACATGAGGCTGTCTAAAACCTAAAACAGAAACCAAAGTATCCCAAAAGTGAAAAACAGTTAACTTGGGGTAGAGAACTGTCATGTTTTAGCTCTTCAAAAGTCTGTCATATGACACATGCACTTATTTTATTTCAGCCTCTAGGAGTGGAGCTGGAACCCAGTGAGCAACATAGGATAAGGGATTTGATCTGAGTTGAATGCGAGCAAAACTTGAATAAGCATGATTTCAAGATGAATGTGGTTGCTTTGTGAGTGGGCCATAGTCCATTAGTGACTTCATTACATGTCAAGCAGAGGGAGGAGGGTCCACTTGTGGAGAAAGAACAGAGACAATGGCAGGCATCAGGTGCTTGATGGGATTTGTGCTCCTTGTTGTCTTCCTCAGTCATGTGATGTTCTGGAGTTTGTGATGGTGCAGATACCATGACACAACTTTCCTAATGTGTCTTCAGAGTGAGTTCAGAACACTTTCTGTTGATAAGCAGATGTCCATCATTCCTTGCCATCATCTAAAAATAAAAATAAAAAATTTTGTGTATGTGTGCACGCGCGCGTGTGTGTACTATTTGTCCCTGTGGAGGATCAAGGGTGTGTGTGTGTGTGTGTGTGTGTATGTGTACTATTTGTCCCTGTGGAGGATCAAGGGTGTGTGTGTGTGTGTGTGTGTGTGTGTGTGTGTGTACTATTTGTCCCTGTAGAGGATCAAGGGTGTGTGTGTGTGTGTGTGTGTGTGTGTGTGTGTGTGTGTGTGTACTATTTGTCCCTGTGGAGGATCAAGGGTGACTTTGGAAATCATCCTGGATTGCTTCTACTTCCTTGCTTCATTTTGGGATTTCCCAGGCTCTGCCCACTAGTGCCCAGAGTACAAGCTGCCACCATTTCCTCCTGGTATTTTTATGCAGAACCTGGGATCTGAACTCAGGATCTTCTGCTCTTGAGACAGAGTCTTAACCTGTGAATTGTCTCTCCAGCTTTCCTTGCCATCATGTCTATAAGCATATACATGCTTGTTGGTACTGTAAATGGGTTTTAACAAAATAATCACTCAGCATTTCTCTTTCAAGTACTTTGTATGTGTTTATATGTATACCTGTACATTGTTGTTGTTTTTTTTAACCTGTGAAGAGAAGAAATTTAGGTTTCTGTGATTAAAAAGTTAATGACTGTGATAACTTACATTGATGAGTAAATAAGTTGATATAACTATTCATAAAGTTATATCATTTAAAGAAGCATAAGACAGAAGATAATTAACTTTTAAAAATCTTTAAAATCAGCATGTCCAATTATCTAGAATTTGAATCAAAAAGTGAGTTAATTTTAATTTGATAACATAAGACTGATTAAACTTGTGTGTTTTAGTCTGAGTTTGAAAGAAGATAGTAATAGGGAGTGTCTTAGTTAGTTTTCCATTGCTGTGATAAAATACCTTAACAAAAACAACTTAAGGGAGAAGGGATTTATTTTGTGTGTAGTTCATCACCCTGAGGAAATCAAAGTGGCAGGAGCCTGAAGCAGCTGGTCATTGGGTCAGTCAGGAAGAACAGAGAAGTTAATCCTGGTGCTCAGCTAGCTTCCCTTTCTCATGTAGTTCAGGGAACAAATTGAGTCTTCCCATCTTAGCTAACTCAAGATAATTCCTCAAGCCATACCCAAGGTTTGCTTAATCCTTCTCAGGTGTTTCTAGAGAATTTTTCTCCTAGATAATGACAGATCCTGTCAAGTTGGGGACAGCAACTATGACAGGTAAATTTTTAATATAACAAATTTGATATATTTGTAAATAATATATCTGTGGACTTGAATAGACAGTGTGTGTTCCCGATTTTATGCTACATTCAGGAATATATGCTTGTTCAAAGAGCTTCAGTAATTGAAGTTGGAACTTCATCCATAGGAAATGTTTAGCACGATGGCATCTATACTTTGGGCCCACACTTGTATGTTGAGTTGTCATTTCTTTCTGTAAGTATGGATCTGTGTATACAGATGTGGGAAGGTCAGAAGATAGCCTTGCATGTAATTCTTTAAGATCTTTCCACTGTTTTTTGAAATGGGGTCTCTTTCAAGGGCCAGTGGCTTACTGACTAGGTTAGACTGGCCAGCCTACAAACCCTAGAAACCCACTTATCTCTTCCTCCTCAGTGCCGGGATTATAAATGTGTCCCACCACATATGGTGTTTTATGTGGGATCTGAGGCTCACAGTGACATCTCCATGCTTATGTGGTAAGCCCTTTTACCAAATAAGCTATCTCACCAACTCACAGTGTTATTTCTTGAAATAGTAAAACTAAGAATAGTAAGTTAAACTGCAAAAGTTTAGTTGCAATAGTTCTCAAGTTCCTTCTTGATTTGAACATTGTACATGTTTTGGTAACTACACTCACTGTATTTATTTGTATGTTTTCCTCAGGTTATGCGCATTGTAGATAATGTCCGTCCTGATCGGCAGACAGTAATGTTCTCAGCTACTTTCCCCAGAGCTATGGAGGCTTTGGCTCGCAGGATCCTGAGTAAGCCCATTGAAGTACAGGTTGGAGGCAGGAGTGTGGTTTGCTCAGACGTGGAGCAACAAGTGGTAGGTAGTTTCTAGTTCCCTTGATGGTTAGGCAGTATGTGTGATCTTTTTAGTATGGTTATTTGTGAGGTTGGCAGGTAAACTCACTGATGTGGGTGCACACACCTGTATTAATGCGTAACCTAGACCAAAGGACATTATGTGTCCCAGCTCTGTTCCTCTCCATCTCATTACCTTAAGGCAGGGTGTCTACACAACATGGTGATAGGATGGCAGTCAACACACCTCACCAATACTTCTGTTTCTGCCCACGTGACAGCATAGGTGTATGTGAATGTAAGTGTCACACCTGGTGTTTTATGTGCATGCCGGGGATCTGAACTCCATTTCTTAAGCTGGTGTAGCAAACACCATTATCCACTGAGCCATCCGTGTCTGGCTTAGTGGTGAAATCCTTTGCCTTACAATTAGAAGGACCCAAATTCAGATCCCATGTAAAAATGCTAGGCAGTGTGACAGCCATCTGCCTGTAATTCTAGCCCTGGAAGGTGGAATCTTCTGGCTGGCTAGTCAGACTAGCCCTAATTGGTATACTCTTAGTTTAATTAGAGACCGAGCCTCACAACAACAGGGTGTAAATGCAATTGAGGCAATCAAGGGTGATTCCCAATATTACCTTTGGGCTTCCATACAGGCACACATGCATATATAAATGAAAGAAAGGAAGGGGCAAAAGGTTCTTTATAGTTTCTCCCACAAGTGGAGGGCTGACAGAAATGTGGTACATCTTAGTCTTTGTTTAATAAGACATTAAGAAAATTGAAGGACAGTTAAAAGAGAAGCAGTGATCATTTACCCACATTTGTAAGACTCTTATTCTGTGTAAGTTGGCAGCATTTCCCCCCCAGCTTTTTGACCTACAAGTCAAAAACATGTTTTTTAAAAATGTAATAGTTTTTATTTATTCACTGTATATAAAAGTGAGTATCTGTGATTTGAGACATATCTGCATTTTTTTATATTAATTTCATGCATTGTTTTCAGATTGTGATTGAAGAAGAAAAGAAATTCTTGAAATTACTTGAGCTTCTAGGTCATTATCAAGAGTCAGGATCTGTCATTATATTCGTGGATAAGCAGGAGCACGCCGACGGCCTCCTGAAAGACTTGATGAGGGCGTCTTACCCCTGCATGTCTCTTCATGGAGGTAACGCTTATTACACGTGCAGTGTCTTCTGTGCATTAACTTCACAAGATCTGTCCTATGTTCTGAATGATACTTATCACTTGGTGCAAAGTCTATAGTTGAGAAATAAATTTTACATTGTTTTTCTCAGCTTTTTTTTTTTTTTTAAGCTCATAACAGCTTTCTGGTGTAAGCTACCCCAGCTTAGAGATAGAAGAAATGAGAAAGGTGTATACTTATTTGACAAAGTTCCATCCCTTTTTGTGGGGTGAAGGTGAGTGATTTTCGAGACAGTCTTACATACTCAAGGCTGACTTTAATTCTATCCAGAGATGGCCTGGAAATCCTGATCTTTGCCTCACCTTCAGTGTGCTAGGATTACAGGCAGGAAGCACAGAGCCCAGCTCAAATTTCATTACTTTATAAGTCAGAAAAGGAAGAATCAGAGTTAAAATTTTCTGATACCTGTTACGTTCTTTTCATTGTGCATACCTTGCACAGGTTTTCCTGATTCACTTAAATTTTTATTGAAATTTTAATTTCTGTGTGACATTGCCATTGTTTAATGCGACACTTGGAATACAGTACTTGGAATAGGATTTGAATTATCCTCCACCTAATTTGCCACTTGGGTAGAAATAATCACTTTTTTTACTTTCGCGTAATTTGGACAGAATTTAGGATGTACATCACAGAAAGTTTGTATTTTCTGTTTCATCTACTGGAATGACTTACTCGCTCATTTGAGCTGGAAAGCCTTTTTTTTTTTCTTTCAAATTTAGAGAGCTAATTCCAATTTACCTTATGAATGTGGCTGGCAAGTTGGTACAAGCTCTTGACTGGAAGTTCAATCTAAGGCTAATGGTCAGAGATTTTGGGGAGTCTTTGAGTAACATTAAACAAAAGACAAGAACCAGAAGCTAGTGGCCACTAAGGATGGTAAGGGATGATACTGGGAATTGTAGAAGATAGGCTTCATGTTTACCATCTACTAGAGGTCAAAGCAGTTTACCAGACTGCTCTAAGTTCAGGTTCAGGGGATATAACGTAGAATCTTTTCCTTTTTCCTTTTGGGAATTGAACCCAGCACCTTAAACAGCTAGACGAGCATTTCATTACTGAGCTATACCCCTCCCTACCTTGACTATATCTCTTCAGAGGAAAATTATTCACGTGGGCATGTGTTGTGGGATATACTTTGCTTTCATCTTTGGATGAAAAGCTACATATGAGATGAAATTGAAAAGACTGAAAGTATTACTTTTCTTATTCCTATTTCATAGTATCTTACAAAATCAGCATAAAGAGGATGGTGTAGAGGTGAGCAGATTAAATCATTTGCACAGGCAAAAAGAGTTTGGATCTACAGATCCTATGTAAAAAATATTGGGTGGATATGAAAGTCCCCCTGTAATTCTAGCTCAGAGGGAGGAGTCTGAGAATCTCCGGAGTAAGTCAGACTTCCCCTGTGGGCAAGGTCTGGGTTTAATTAGAAATCCAGAATAATTTAGAAGAACCATGGAAAGTGACTCCTGGTATCTGTCAACTAGTGTTTCTTACAGTCTTGGTTACAGTTCATAGTCCAGCTTGGCTCATATCAACATGAGCAGCGGAGGGAACTGGCCACACCCTATCCACAGGATTGCGGAGAGAGGAGCAAACCTCATTCGACAGGCTTCAAGTCTGCCAGAGTATGCTGAAGTACACCAGCGTATGAACCAGCTCTCCCATCGTGTCTACTGCTAGGGGCTGGGTCTTCCTACATAATTAGGTATTCTCTCACAGGCCTGCCTTAGCTATTAATTCTTCATAAATATGCCTAAACCTTGGCCCTTGGTTGCCAAGTTGACACCTGTATCTAATTGGCCCAGCAACCTTGTGATTGGACATATGCAAACAGGTATGCACAATTGTAAGTACACCCCACATGCACATGAAAAATGGGGGAAATAAAAGAGGGTTTATTTGCTCGAGACCTTTAAAATACAGCCCATGAAGGCAGAAAAAACAGTAGCAGGAGTGGGCTGAGTCACATTTGTAGTCAGAGCAGAGAAGTGTGCTCAGCTCCCAATCCATAGAAGGGCCCCACCCACATTAGGGTGGGTCTTCCTGGTTCAATTGCCCAATGTAGAAATTTCCTCACAGACTTACCAAAGGTTGGCCTCTTACATAAGTCTAGATCCTGTCATGTTGGCAATCGTTTTTTAACCATCACAGTTACAAGTGTGGTCCTTTTATTTTTCTCTGTGTGTGTGTGTGCGCATGTGTTTGAGAGTTCACTGTGCGACCCTTTGGAGGATTAAGGGTGACATTTACCTCCTTTTTGCTTCACTTTGGGATTTCCTAGGCTCTGCCCACCAGGGCCAGAAGCACAGGCCACTGTTGTTTCCACCTGGTGTTTTTACATGACATGCGAACTTAGGACCTTCTGCTTTTGAGGCAGAGTCTTACCCCCTTTACATCTCTCCAGCCCTATTTGTGGTACTTTTAATATTTGCAAATTTGTTAGATTTTCTTTAATTCTGGAAAGTATATATTACATCAATTTACTGTTTTAATCATTTCAGTGTCATTGCAGTATTGACAGCGCTGTGTAACCATTACCACTATATGTTTCTAGAACCTTCTTGTCATCTCTAATGGAGGCTGTATCCTTAATAATCCTCCGTTTCCTCCTCATCCAGTCTCTTGGAGCTTCTGTACTACCTTCTGCATTCCACCCCATTCCCAATGAAAAGAGGGGTTAAAAACTATAGATCACACCATTTTTCTAAGTAGGAATGTCTGTATGACTTTTTTATATGAATGAAATCATAATTGTGTGGCCATCCGTGATTAACCTTAATGATTTTAAAGACTATCCATGTTTTCGCATGTATTATATTTTTTCTTAGCACTGAACAACATTCCTTTGTATGCAAGTACCACATTTTCTTGATTTATTTATTGATGGAGACCCGGAATGGTTTTCTTTTGGCTGTCATGTATCACGTGAACATAATTTATAAACGTCCTTATATTCTTCAATTCCTTTGAGCATGTCTATCTAGAAGCGGAGTTGCTTATATCATATAACTGTTCAAGTTTTCAAGTAACTACCAAGTTGATTTCTGCATTGGCTGTCACATTTTATATTCCTATCACCATACATGGTGGTTCCAGTTCTCTGTATCCTTCAACACTTTTTGTTTGGGCTTTTTTGTTAATAAGCTGTAGTAGTATGTGGAATGTCATGGTTTTGATTTGTTTTTTTCGTAGTAATTGCCCTTGTTTATCCTACTTAGAAAAATGGCGTGATCTATGGTTTTTACCCCTCTTTTCATTGAGAAAGGGGGCAGAATGCAGAATTTTGCAGCCCATGCTGGCTTCAAGCACATCATCCTGCTGCTTCATCCTCTCAAGTGCTGGAAGTTGAAGCTGCCACATTCCTCTTTACCCATTATTTTAATTGCCTTGTTTTTGTTACTGTTAAAGTATAGGATTTCTTTACATATTCTATATTGCTAATCTGTTTCCAGATATATTCTTTTCAGAAACTGTCAATAGTTGCATGGATGAGCCCTAGATAGAGCTCTTTTAAATGTAAAAGCTATGTGTTTGTGTGTGTGTGTGTGTGTGTGTGTGTGTGTGTGCACGTACATGTGAGGGGGTTACCTTAGTACATGGTTTGGCAAGTGCTGTGTCATCATGCTATTCCTTAATCCAAAAAAAAAAAGTAAACTTGAAGTTCTTTCAGTGTTGCTTATGTTTTCTGTTGCTGTATCAAAGGAATCATTGCTGAAAACAAGATCATGGAAATTTTCTACTGTATTCCAAAAAAGTTCTATAGTTTTAGCTTTTAAATTGATCTTTGCCTTGTTTTAGTTGTTGTATATGATGTGAGATACAGGTCCAACAACATTCTTATATATAATACTTAACTATTAGATACCTATCAATAATTTGAACATATATTTAATTGTTTACCTCCAGGATTTGTAATCTTTTCCATTGATTTATATGTCTGTAGTATGCTAAAGGCACTTTATATATTTATTTGGAAGAGATGGAGAAAAGAGGAAGGAGAAGGGAGTACATGGTACATGGGTACAGGTCAGAGGACAGCATTTGGAGATGTTTCCTCCACTCTGATCTTCCAAAATTCAAACTCAAGTTTTGGAGTAGGCACTTTACCTGCTTTGTTATCTCACTGAGCCTGAGGCATTTAGCGTTAATGGTATGTATGTAATGTAATGTATGTGTGTGTGTATATATATATTTATAGGATTATGGTAGAGTTTATTAGAAGAGAGAAAGAACAGAATTCATGGACTTCAGACATGTAATGCCAAGAGGGGCAGGTTCCGCAGAGAACCCATGGACTTCAGGCACGGAATCCATGAGAAGCAAGGAACTAGATATAAACTCATGGACCCCATAAGTGGATTCCTTGAGGGGCAGACACCCAACTTTTATTTTTCACACAGAGAAGACTCTGCTTCAAAAACAGAAGGACTTGAGTTCTGATCCCAGTTCCCACATAGAAAATGCCAGGCCGTGACAGCCTGCACTTCTGTCCCTGGTGGGCAGAGCCTGGGAAATCCCAGAGCTAAGCAAAAGGAGGTAGAAGTAATCCAGGATGATTCCCAATGTCATCTTTAGTCCTCCATAGGGACACATAGTGCCCTGTGATACACACATGGGCACGTGTACATACACACACACACAAATAATAAGAATGTGTCAGTAATAAGGGTGAGTGTTGGTCTTTCTGAAATACATGTGCTTTTACCTTTGTCAGAAGAAAGCTACAAACGGCTACTGCAGTTATCTCAATGGTAGAGCATGCTTATCTTTGGAATGTTCCTAAGCAAGTTAGGAACTAATGTTCATTTGTGCGATGGAGATTGTGTTTCTGTTCAAGATAGATTTCTATAAACTCTTATGGCAGAAGCAAGCATTGAATAACTTCACACCAATTTTTATTAACAGCTCTGTCTAAGGAAACTCAGTGTACTATACTGAGTGCTGTTCTTTCTACTGAGCTACTGTTACTCAGATCTAGTGGGGAAGAGTAGGTGGTGGGAGGTAGGAGAGTAGAGTATATGCTCTGCCCACTGATACTATATAGCTTTACCAATCATCTGCCTGCTTCCCCTTTATATGAATAAGATGAAAGTGCTCTAAATTGATGAATTACAAGCTGAAATGTGTATTTCATTAATCACGTTTCTCTTTATTTCTACACTAACATTGAATAATTTAAAATTTTATTTAAAACAATTTATAAGCTAGAGAGGTGACTCAGGAGTTAAGCCGATACCTCACAACCAGAAGGACCTGAGTTCAGATCCTAGATCCCACATAAACTGCTGGATGGAAATGGCTCAGCCTGCACTTCAGGTCCTAGAAGGCAGAGTCTGGGAAACTCCAGACCAAAGCAATACAGAGGTAAAGCAATCTAGGATGATTCTCAAAGGCACCTTTGGGCCTCCATAGGCACACATAGTACACTCTGATACACACAGTTACTTCCCCTCCCATGTACACATCCAAGTGCGTGGATATTAAAAAAAAAATAATAAAAACCATCATTTGTATGGTTTTTATCTGTTTATGAGAGTTATTTTAGAGGAAAATCCATGGATTCCAAAAAGAATATGTATACTAGAGTGTTTGGTTGGAATTAACTTGTATTATTCTTTTTTTAAAATTTGTGTTGTGTATTTACTCTTTAAAATTGTAGTGTCAGGAGGCTGGAGAGATGGCTTAGGAGTTAAGACTGCCTCACAACCAGAAGAAGGTCCTGAGTTCAGATCCCAGGTCCCATGTAAAAACACCATGACTGCAGCTTAATTTCCAGTCTGGTGGGTGAAGCCTGGCAAATCCCAGAGTGAAGCAAGGAGGAGGTAGAGGCAATCCAGGTTGATTGCCGAAGTCACCTTTGGTCCTCCACAGGGGCACATGTGTTCCTTGACACACACACACACACTAAATGAATGAATAACTAAAGTTTAAAAAAATTGTAGTGTCATATTGGTGGGTTGGTTCCTTAATCAATTTGATCTGACTTTTATCTCTTCTAATTTTGATGTCCACTTTTGTTGGATATTAGAACAGAAAAATCCTTTTCATTTGCTAAGAATTCCTTTTTCCATCCTTCTACCCTGGCACAGCATCTATGGGACAGGTGCTTTTCTGTGTGGCACCAAGTAGATGGATCCTGTTTTTAATCTAATCAACTTGTCTATTATTTTGGTTACAGAATTGAGGCTATTAATATTCAGAGTTCATATTGAAAGATGTGTATTGCTGTCATTTTGTTGATTTTGTAATGTTTGCTGTTTTCCTTTTCCTTGCTTGCCTGACTGCTATTTTAGAATGGTTTGTTCTTTACTGTGACCTTCATGGACACATCTGTTTTCCTCTTCATGTTGAGGAGTTCTTTCAAGTATCTTTGGTAAAGCTATTATATCTTAGTGGTTATGAATTCCTTTAGCCTGTCTTTATCATGGAAAATTTTTCTTAATCCTTCAATTGTAACAGATAGTTGTTGTTTTTCAGAACTGGAAATATAGCATTCCAAACCCTCTGGCTTTCCAAGTTTCTGTTGAAATCTGCTGTTACTTTAATGGGCATGCTTTTATGTGTGATTTGGCATTTCTTGCAGCTTTCAGTATGTTTTTTGTTGTTTCTGTTTTGCCATTAACTATAATAGGTGTGGAGAGGTTCTTTTCTGTTAGTATTCTAAATGCATATTGTACCTAGCTAGACATCTTGATTTGGGGAATTTCTGCTGCGATTGTACTGAAAATGTCTTCTTGGTCTTCCCCATGAAATTCTGCACCCGTTTCCACAGGTGGCAATGGTTCTGTTACTACTTTCTTCTTAATTCATATCTGTTCCTGGGATGTTCTAGTTGCTTTGCCTTATTTTGTCTTTACTTTGATACACTCTTAGTGATACTTTTCATAAAGCTGTTTTCTTGTTTCACTTAACTTTGTTCTCTTTGATTTTTTTTTAACATATCGATAATTCTTTTTAATTCTCTGAGAGTTCATCTAATTCATTCTTAATGGAGGCCATTACTGTGGGGTTAGTAACTTTAGAGGAGTCATGTTGCCTTGGTTTTTCATGTTTCTACATTTTTGCATTGGACTTGTACACCTACCCTTAAGTCATTAGTCAGATTTAAAACTGTTTGCAGTGTTCGAGAAGACTGGAGTGTAGAATGGTTGAAAAGTCATTTTCCCTCTTGAGTGGCGCTGGGGACCAGACGCTTGCCTGCACCTCCTTAAAAGTAGAGTACTGTCTGCAAAAACAGTCACTACCAAATGGTAGCCCCGCGAAACTACAGGAGCAGTCAAATGAGAAGCAACCTCCCGCTGAATGCCAGCGATTTCAGCGAGCAGAAGAGTCCCCATAGTACTGCGTTCACTAGTGTATTAGTTACCAGGCATAAATGGGAAGGGAGAAAAGCAAACTAAGACCAGTAACTAATTGACAGAGAAAAAAGTGGAGTAGGGAAACAAAAAAGGGAGAGGAAAGTAAGGTCAAGAAGATGAGGCAGTTTGAGCTTAAGGTAAAATAGAAAGAGAGAAGTAAAGAAATGCTATGGGTAACCTAAAAATAGTCCCAAATCTCAGGAAACTCAGAGACCTCCACAAACCAGGCCTGCCTGTGTTCTTTGGTAAAGTTTATGAAAACAAAAAAGGAAAGAATAGAAATCAGAGAGACAAAGATTGAGAGAGAGAGAGAGAGAGAAATAGCATCAGGAGTCAGGGTGGGGACAGGCCAACTAAGTTACCGCTGGGTATTGAATAAAGGATGGGTAAATGTTAAGGGAAGAGGGCTGAGTTGGTGCATAGTGTTTAAATGCGGCCTCTCACTTGCACGGCTCTTGCTCATTCCTAAGTCACAACTGCTGCAGTGCAGTGCTGAAGGTGAAGCTTTCTCTGTGCTTCTCTCTGTCCTCCTCCCATGTGCAGCACACGTATTCACATTCTCTCTCTCTCTCTCTCTCCTTTTTTCACAGTATTGAGTAAAGAAAGCACACAAGTGTTCTACCACTGAACTTACTACCTCCAGCTTCTCAATTCTAAGTTTTAATGCATTAAATGTTAATAGAAACAGCCTGTGAACTGAAGACCTTTGCATCCACACCTAAAGGGGTTAAAGCCTTTGCCTGAAAGCAGAAGGCATCCACACCTAATGTATTTGAAGAATGTAAAGGCATCTTAAGCACACAGAGTTTGAGAAGGATTGGTTTATATGAATTAGATGTATCTTCTGTGATTGAGAATTAGTCTTACTTCCTTTTTAATATAATCTGGGATTTCCATTTAATAAATTTGAGGTTACTTTTAAGAGAAAAGGATTCAAATTTGGGTGTGTGCTCAGTATGTTTCAGTTAGAATTTTTTTTTAATCCCAAAGAATATAACATGAGGTTAGGTTTATAGTCAGGACACATTAGGCTAAAGTAAAATTTTTGTATTTTTGAATTACAAATTTAAATTTGTATTGCTATTGATTTCATTAATTTTTCTCATAATAAATTTCAAGCTGGAGTTAAATGCTCAGTTTCTTTACCATAAGGTCCAAATAGTTAATTCAAAGTTGGTCTTTGAAAAGTGCCTTCATTCTTTTAGATATTAACCAGACTTGGTGGCTCACACCTGTAATTTGAATGCTTGGGAGCCTGAGGCAGGACAAATGTCATATTTTCAAGGCCATTCTGGGCTGTAAACACATAGAAAAGTAGTTTTTAGCTAGCAAACTGGGAATAGTGATGTTTGTAATCCTAGCACTTGGGAGGAACATCAAGGCAAGAGGCTTGTGTGTTCAGAGCCAACCTCAGTTTATAGTGAGTTTGTGGCTGGCCTGGACTATAAAAAAAGACTCAAAAATTAAACAGTACTAGGAAGATGTCTCAGGGGTTAAAGCCTTTGCCTGAAAGCAGAAGGACCTGAGATTCCACATAAAAGCACCAGGCAGAAAAGTTGGCAGCCTGCAGTTCTGTCCCTGACAGGTGAAGTCTGGGAAACCCCAGAGCAGAGCAGAGCAGAACAGAGCAAAGCAGAGCAGAGCAATAAGGAAGTAGAGAAATCCAAGGCAGTTCTTGATGTTACCCTTGGGCCTACACAGGCACACACACTCCAGTGCTTTCTGGCACATAAGCATACAGATACCATACACACAAAATAAAAATTTTAAGTAGTAATGGAAATTAGCATGGACATGTTTAGATACGTAAACTTCAGTTCTAACCTAGCTCTACCTGAATCCATTCCACAGCATTTCAAGAAAGAAAAATCCCTAATGATTATGTATGTATGTTAAATATAGTTTTTATTTGTTTTCTGTTGTAATGAAGACTTTTAAGGTTTCCCTATTCCTGGTTATCATAATGTGTGACCATGTCCATGTGTCGTACTTCACTTTGTCCCTCATCCTAAGTCTTTTTTGGGTCTCATTTAAACTGTTAATCTTCATATTTTAACATGTGCGTGGCAGTTATCTAAGGATTCTGTTGAAGTTTCTGGTTTAGTAATTTGGAATACAGTCTTAGATTCTGCATTTAGGACACACAGGTGATCTGATTCCTGTCCTTAGATAAGACTAAGTCACGGACCATAAACCACAGGAGTAGGAAAGACTAAATAAATGCTCTTGCTGTTTTCTCCTGTTGTTCCCAAAGCAAGTTTAGATAGGCGATTCTAAGATTGGGCTCTGCAATCATAAGCTGTAGATAAAAGGAAGGGGGCAGAACAAGGACAACTTGAAAGATTCATGTGATGAACAATAGCAGTCTTTCTTCTGGCCATTAAGTTTATCCTTGGTTTTTTTTCTATATTATTGGAAGTATGGGGTTTTTATTTGTTTGTTATATTTAGATTCTTTTGTCAGAGGAAATGAAATTTTCAGCATGTTCAGTTATTTTTCTCTTTAACTTTCTCATAGGTATTGATCAGTATGACCGAGATAGCATCATAAATGACTTTAAGAATGGGACCTGCAAACTTCTTGTAGCTACCTCTGTTGCTGCTCGAGGTCTAGATGTAAAGCATCTGATTCTTGTGGTAAATTACAGCTGCCCCAACCACTATGAAGATTATGTGCACAGAGCAGGACGAACTGGAAGAGCTGGCAATAAAGTAAAAATAATTTTTATACTTTCTTTTATGTGAAATATAAGTATTTAGTATTTTAAGAAATTAAAGACAGAAGTTGTGGGAATATTTTGAAAATCTTTAGCACAGTGGATGGTGTAATCATATACACACACACACACACACACACACACACACACACACTACTAAGAGTTGTCAAAATTATCAAATATCTAAATGCTTTCTGCAGATAGGTAATGGTAATAGCTTTTCTGCCTCTTGCATAAAAAATCTATATGTATAGACACATGTGCAATTCAGGATGTTTCATTACCCCCCCTTTTTAATAGGATCCTAAACCACTGCCACTCCCACCACCCATGCATATATGTTATTTGCTTTTTTGGTTCACATGTATTCTAGTGGTTGAGTAAGTCAAACATTTTGTTGTTGCCGTTTTAGTTTGGAGACAAGTCTGTCTTTATTATTCAGGCTAGCTGCAAAGTTTAATATGAGTTAAAATGGTATAAAGGGATATAAGCAAAAAAGAAAATGAAAACACGTTACTGAGTTGTATGTTTCTTGTGATGTTCTACTTGTTTTTATGTATACATAAAGAAATTGGTTTTGTGGCTTTGGGTTTGTTTTGTTTTTGAGACCAGTTCTCTCAGGCTGGCTTTCTCAAGCAAGTCTCAAACTCCATATGTAGCCAAAGATGATCTTGAACTTCTGATCTGCCTTCCTCTGTCTCCTGAATCCTGGGAGTGCTGGGATTACAAGTATACACCACCATGCCTGCTTCATACAATTCCAGGAGATCAAACCCAGAACTTTGTACATTCTAAGCAAGCAATTATCTGCAGTAAAATTGAGTTCTTTGGGTATATGCTTAGGCGTAGTAATGGTAAAACTGGGTCATTCTGTTTTCAGTTTTTGAGAAATGCTGATTTCCATACTTAGTGGCTACACCAGTTTACTTTCCCACCCACAGTGAATAATAGTTTCGGTGGGGTGAGGTGACATGTCAAATAGATTACTCTATGTTAGCCAGGAGCCCAGGGAGATGATGCTTCAGTAAAGTGCTTACCATCAAAGTACAGAGTGCTGAGTTCAATCCCCAGAAACCATATGAATAACTGGGCATGGTGGCACAGAGGAGATGAAAACAAGCCTCCAGTTGCTGGGCAACCAGTCTAGCCTATTTGGCAGTCTTCAGGCCCAGTGAGGGTCTCTGTCCCAAAATAAGGTACCTAAGGAACAACACCCAAATTAGTCCTCTTGATTCCACTATTACTTATTTTCTTTGCTGTGCAGAAACTTTTAAATTTCATGCATCCTCCCTCCATTTGTCAATTCCTGGTATTTCCTTTGCTGATAAAATCCTTTTCAGAAAGCTCTTGAGTAGGTCTGTATCTTGATGTGTTTTCTTTTAGTAGTTTTAGTGTTCTGGGTTTCCTAGTAAGATCTCCGATCAGTTTAGAATTGATTTTTCTTCAGGGGAGACAGTTGTATCTAATTTGATTCTTCTGTGTTTAGATATGTTTCCCCAACACCATTTGTTGAAGAGGCTGTTCTTATTTCAGTATGTGTCAAAATGAGGTCAACTATAGCTGTGTGGGTTTATTTCTTGGCTCTGTCTTATTTTCCATTGGTCCTCATGTCTGTTTTTATGCCAGTACCATGAGTTATCATCTGAGGTCAATAATCAGAATACTTTCTGCTTAGTATTGCTTTAGACCTTTAGTTTTTCTATATGAGTTTTAGGATTCTTTTTTCTCGTTTTGTGATGACTTTGAAATTTAATGGTAATTGCTTAAATATGAAGAACAGTTTCTCAGTAGTGTAGCCATTTTTACCGTGTTAATCCTGACAACCAGTGGATATGGAAGGTCTTTCCATCTTACAGTGTCTTCAGTTTCTTTTTTCAATGTCTTGTAAAAATTATTTAAGAGAGAAAGAAGGCATGCACGTGTAACAAAGTGTATGGAGGTCAAAGGACAACTTTTGGAAATGGATTCTTTTCTACTTTGTGGACTTTGGACTTCCAAGGGATCAAACTGAGATTGCCAAGTTTATGAACAGGCACTTTTACCCACTCAGTCATCTTGCTATTTTGTTTTTGTTGTTTTATGACAGGACTGAATCTAGATCAGGCTGGCTTTGAACTCATGTAGCAAGAATTTACCTTTGGGGCTGGAGAGATAGCTCAGGGGTTAAAGCCTCTGCCTCACAAGCAGAAGAGCCTGAGTTTGGAACTCAGGTCCCATGCTGAAAACACCAGGTGAAAATGGCACCGACTTGTACTTCCAGCCCTGGAAAAATGGAGCCTGGGAACCCCCAGAGCAAATGTAAAAAAGGAGGTAGCGCAATCCAGGATGATTTCTATAGTCACCCGTCACCTGTGAACCTTCACGGGCATGTACACACACAAAGAATTTAACTACGTATGGGTCTTAAAGAGTGTATTAGGTGATCCATATTCTATCCTGCTTGTGATCCAAGTAGGCTTCCTCTGGTTTGCGTCTGATTGTGCTTTCTCTGTTCATCAGGGCTATGCCTACACTTTCATCACAGAAGATCAGGCTCGTTATGCTGGTGACATAATTAAAGCACTTGAATTATCAGGGACTGCAGTGCCTCCTGATCTAGAGAAACTCTGGAGTGATTTCAAAGACCAGCAGAAAGCCGTGAGTTCCTAGCTCCCTCTTTTCACAGATTGTTAGTGCAATCACAGGTTAAAGCAGGCTTTCTGTTTGCAGAAAAAAGGATTAAAATACAATCTTCTCTTTTGTTTGAATATAGTATCATGTGAAATTTAGAGCTCTTCTTTTCACATGTAAGATGAAATGTTTTGTTAAGTTGTCCTATGCTACTTTGAAAAATAATTGTTTATCCTAAAATTAACTTTAAATTTTTTCCTAAAAAGGAAGGGAAAATAATTAAAAAGAGTAGTGGCTTCTCTGGCAAGGGATTCAAGTTTGATGAAACAGAACAAGCTTTGGCTAATGAGAGGAAGAAGCTACAGAAAGCAGCTCTTGGCTTACAAGATTCAGATGATGAGGATGCTGCGGTGGATGTAAGTCCTGTCTCATTTGAGGGGTCCTTCCTTTTGCATTGGAGTCCCTGCTCTGGGTGGAAGTAGCCCTGCACTGGAAACCTTGCTGTCTACCTCTCCCTCCCTCTCCCCTCCTTCTATCTCTTCTCTCTTTCTTTCTCTCTGCTCTCTCTCTCTCTCTCCCTCCTCTTCTTTCTTCTCTCTTTCTCTCTTCTCTCTCTCTCTTTCTTTTCTCTTCTTTTCTTTCTCTCTTCTTCTTTCTTTCTTTCTTCTTCTTTTCTTCCTTTCTTTCTTTCTTTCTTTCTTTTTCTTTCTTTGCTCTCCCTTTTTCTTTCTCTTCTTTCTTTCTTCTTTCTTTCTCTCCCTTCTTTCCTTCCTTCTTTCCTTCCTTCCTTCCTTTCTTCTTTTCTCTCTTTCTTTTTTTTTCTCTCTCTCTCCTTTTGTTCCTTTTTTTCTTTCTCTTTTTCTTTCTTGGAAGAGGAAAGAATGATACACAGATTCATGTTTTTATATTTTTGTAGAATTGTATTGCTTTACAACTAATTTTTTAACAACATTATGCAAAAATTGTTTCATTTAGTAAATACCTTGTTACTCTTATAGAATTAATAGGCTAAAAGGTTATTCTTACTTTGTATGTGTGTTGGGGGGTCATATGAATGCCATAATGTGTATGGAAATCCAAGGACTACTTTTTGGAGTCACTTTCTATATCCACCTTTACATTGGCCTCTGTGTCCTAGGTTGTCACGCTTGTGCAACAAGCCCCTTTTTTATCCACTAAGCCAGCTCACCAGCCCTCTGAAAGAGTATTTAATTTGATCTTAAATATTGTCAGGTTTCCCTCACACAGGGAAGTACCAGTTTTAAATAGCATTCCTGTAACAGCATTGGTACTATTACTGGTTTTGGTTGGTTAACTTTGCAGTGCTGGGATGAATCAGGGCTTTGGGTGCTGTCAAGAGCTCTGCATTGAGATGCACCTCCAGCACCAGATACTGTGTTTTCCTCATTCCTTGGTTCAGTCTTTAGGGTCTTCTGTAGAAGCCCTAGCCTAGACTGGAGTTACAGGTATGTATCACAACTTCAGGCAATATTTTTTCATCTTTTTAAATTTGACAATTATATAGCATTCTTATATTAATAGTCAAGATAGGTTGACTGTTACTGTCATATACTGTACAAAGTGCTTTATAGGAATGTTTTATTTACTTCCTAGTATTAGCCACATAAAGTAGATACTCTTAGCATTCTTATTTTTTAACTGAGAAACTGAATCTTATAAAGAAACCTTTTTCAGGATTGCACAGTAATTCCCATGAGTTCCTGTCCTTAGCAAGTTGAGCTACTTACCCATTATATTCTTGGTACCCCTAATCCTAGGAGTTTAAAAAAAAAATATTTCCCTAACAATTCAGAAAATTTCCCTTGTATAGTTAATATATTAGTGTATTTAAAAAGATGAGAATACTAAATTAAGGAAATTTGCTCAACTTTGTTTAACCCAGAAATTTCTAAATTATTTGATCATAGGACATTTTTTACATGCCATATAAAGCATTATTTCATTATTTCATACATGTACATATGGTAGTACATGTATGTAGAGGATGTGACAAGTGGCCTCTTGAACCCAGAAATAGCAGGCCAGCCTGGGCAACATAGCAATCACTGTCTCATAAAAATAAATTAGCTCATCTCAGAATATACTTTCATAAATGAGGTATGGAGTGTGCTGTTGCTGAGGACACAGAGGCCAATGAAATTATTTTGTCTAGGATCATCCATGAGTGGAACACAGCCAGGTCTCCTATCAAATATAGGTAGCTCAGAATCATATTAAGTCAATATTTGGTTATCTGTTTATTATGTAACAAGTTGTTCCAAGAGTTGGCAGGTTAAAACAGAAAGTAAGCTTTTATTGTCTCAGTTCCTGGATGATAGAAACTTGGGTATTTAGCCAGGTAACTCTGGCTTGGGTTGTCATGAGGTTGATGATCAAGATTGTTTTAGCTGTAGTACTGAAGGCCTGGCTAATCTTCTCACAATTGCTCACTCACTCAATTCTCCATTCTGCATGTGTCCTCAGGCAATGAGTTTTGAAGGAGACAGTGTGTGTACAAGGTTTTAGTACTTTTTATAACGTGCACACGAACACTTCTATTTCCTTCTGTTACAAGCAAGTCAATAAGACTCCCACAATTGAAAGGAGGCTCTGCTCATGAAGGGAAAAGTTTGAATGTTTTATTTTTTGTGTGTTTTCATGGTTTGTGTACATGTATGTGCCCATGTTCATATGTATAAGCATACATGTGTGTGGAGGTATACTATACACATGTGCACATTGCATATGGTGGCCATGGTTGACATAGCACATCTATCTCTATCATTCTTCACTTTATTTACTGGAATAGGTTTGCTTGCTGAGCCTAGAGCTCATTGCTTTCCTATTTCTGAAAATTAAAATTATAGGCAGGCCATCCCACCCAGCCAGCTTTTTATGTGAGTTCTAAAAACCCAAACATGGCAAGTGCTTTATCTACTGAGCCATCTTCACAACCCTGTAACTGTGTTTTATCTTTTTTTTTCTTTTTTTGTAACTGTTTTAGATCCATCTGTTACCAGTTTTCTATAGTGTTGTATGCTCTGTGGCGTGCATATGTAGGTCAAGGTACAACTTCATGTAGTTCTCTTTCCACCCTCATGTGGATTCTGAGGCTCAGACTCAGATCATCAGTTTGCCCAGCAAATGCTTTTATTCATCCATGGAACTATCTCTCCAGGCAGGTCCATCTCTCTGGCTTGTTTTGTGGGATGGATCTCAGTGGCCTGTATCTTGACAAGTAATCTAGGGTTGGTTGGCCAGTGAGCCCCAGGGATCCACCTGTCTTACCTCCTGAGCACGGGAACTACAAATACATACTGGCACACCTTAATTTTTTTTCACACAGATTTTGGGTTCTTGTGATTATGTGGCAAGGTCATTGCAATTGAGCTATCTCATAGCTTGTCTTTTATATTATGTTTAACAGGTTTTTTTTTTTAATCTCATGAAAGGATGTCTTGATTTTTTTTTTTTTTTAGCTGTTAAAATATAATTTCATTTAAAAAAAAAGCTCCATGGCACACATCTGTAATCCCAGCACTTAGGAAACTGAGGCAGATAGATTTCCATGAGTTCTAGGCCACATTGTTGTACATATCAAGAATTCATTTCAAACCCCTCCCACAACCCAAGAAAAAAGAGAATAAAGAAAGAGAAAAAAAACAAAGCTTAAGTAAGTAAAGCAAGATGGAAAGTTGGCCTTGTCAGCTAACATCATGTAGATTCTCCATTCCTGGTTGTGTATATGTATTCGTTTTAATGGCATCATTTTTTTAAAACTTTATTACTTCAAAGAAAAACTTACAAAGTTCCCAAACCATAAATAGAAGTGGAACATAACAGAGCTTTTCACAACATACAAAGGGAACCCATACCCAAAAACCCAACCAAATCCATAGTTCCTGGTTATGAGGACAACAGTACCATATAAATCCTCCAACAGAGTAGGCAAATGGCATCATGTTCTTTAGCTTGAAATTGCTTAGCTAGATATGCAATTCAAAGCACCCCCTATGGAGGGAAAAGTACTAGCCAATAAGTAAAATCCCCTAATGAATAATGTTTTAAACAAAAAGTTTATTGAAACCATCATAGCAAAAAATACTTTCTAAATTAATTTTTTTATTCTAACAAGCTTTTTCCTGCATTTGAGACTTAGCAGATTGAAAACTACTACATCTGATCTGATTTTATGAAAGCATTTGTGTCTCTTTAGTAATATCATTCTGTGCAAAAGCATTCTTTTTTAAATTTTTTTTAATTCACCTGTGCGCATGTGCGTGTGTATGTGCGTGCACGCGTGTGTGTGTCTGTGTGTGTGTGTCTGTATGTGTAGAACCACGGACGAATTCGCGAACCACCATGGACACCTCCACCTCCTTCTGCCCTGGGATTCACAGGCTCCACCCTACCAGGACCAGAAGCGCAGGCCGCCCCCGCTTCCGCCTGGCGTCTATACGTGGGATCTGGGATCCAAACTCAGGACCTTCCGCCTGCAAGGCGGAGACTTAACCCCTGAGCCACCTCTCCAGCCCGCAAAAGCATTCTTGTTGGTTTGCTTTGTTTTGTTGAGACTTTGTGTGTGTGTGCGTGCGTGTATGCGCGCGCGTGCTTCCTCCAGTACTTAAATACTGGAGTTATGGGACCACTCCACCTGCTGCCTGCTGAAAAACATCCTTTTTTATTACTATTAATTTTTTCCACTCCTAAAAACTTGATAGGTTCCCCATTCCCCTTCCTCCCTCCACCCTTTCCTGGATCCCCTTGCTCCCTCCTCCCTTTTCCCTTTCCTTTCCCCCCTCCCTCCTTTTCTCCCCCCCTCATTCCTGGAGCATCCTTTAGTGTGCATGTCAAACTTCCCTCTGGGTCCTCCTTTCTGATGAGGTGTAAGGACTCAGTACCATTGCCTAGAGCTCTTTCTTGTGTTACCCTTTAGTATAGGAACACTACTGTGGCTGTTAATCTCTTACCTCTAAGGATCCTAGTGCCCGTAATCCATGTTAGACTTTGGGGATTCAATGATATGTTGGTCATTGCGCAGATCATGCAAAGACCTATTAGATTACTTCAGCCCTAACATATGTGGAATATCTTGCATATTGTTACTCTTCCCCATTTTTAGGCTCTTAGAATCTTACCACCCCTTCTTCCAGAAATTTCCCTGAGCTTTAGGATGGGGAGAGATTAGGCTGGCCTGGTTCCAGGTGATTAATGTAGGGTCTCTGATGTTCTGAATTATGGTTTGCTGTTCCTGCACTGCCCTTGGCTCCATCCTAATGGGTATTGGATGTCACCTCCTAGCCAGATATAAAAGGCTGTTAAAATAGAGTCTTATTATAAGAGTAGATTCAAAGAGATGGAATAAGAGTAGTAGACTGCAGTGAGGGAGAGTCAGTCTCCCTTGCAGGATGATTACCTTCTATCTACCAGACTCTATGCCCTCCCATTCTGTTGAGATCAAACCCCCTCAGTTGCAAGTGACCAGAAAGGAAAGTCTGTGAGCTTAACCAGATGACTCATTTCTTACTTGATAGTGGCCTGTATTCTCCTGTTTCTGGCGATGCCCTCCTTCCCCTTCCCTCCTGTTTATAATCTTTGCAATTACTGTAGGTATCAACAGTGATTTATGAAAGACATCCTTTTAAAGGAGAGGTACACAGCCATGTGTTTTCTTAGCACGGAAGTGTGGCCAACTATTCTAGGTCTCATGTTGACTTGGAGAGTTGAAGCCTTTGTCATTTCTCTTTATTTAATAGAGAAACCAGTTTTTCTTTTCCCTTCCCTTTTTCTTGTTTATTGTTTTTGGGAACAGGGCATTGTTTGTAGCCCAGGCTAGCCTCCAACTGTTGATTCGTCTGCCTCAGTGTCTGGAGTGCTAGGATTTAAAGGTATGTGCCACCATGTCAAGCTTCTTACCTTCATTCAAAAGAATGAAGTAGGAAGCAATCTTTTCTGATTCTTTATCCAGGTTTTTTTTAAAAGACTAATATTATTGATTATTGATCAATCGAGTGTGTGTGTGTGTGTGTGTGTGTGTGTCCCCGTGTCCCCATGTCCTTGTGGAGGACCAAGGGTGATTTTGGGAATTATCCTAGATTGCTTCTACTTCTTTTTGCTTCATCATGGGATTTCCCAGGCTCCACCAACCAGGCCAAAGTTGCAGGCTGCCATTAATTCCTCCTGGTGTTTCTTATGTGGTACCTGGAATCCGAAATTAGGACCTTCTGCTTGTGAGGCAGAGTCTTAATTCCTGAGCCATCTTTCCAGCCCATGTTATCCAGTTTTTGAGACATTTCATTTATGTTTTAGGAGCTGGGGATGGGATCCCTACCTTAGGATTGTGTGGTTTCAGTCCCCTTAATGTTACTGACTCTGGGCTGGAGAGATGGCTCAGGGGTTGTGACTCTGTCTCACAAGCAGAAGGTTCTGAGTTCGGATCCCAGGTCCCACTTTAAAAAAAAAAATGTTACTGACTTTATTTTTACTTTGTACTAGCCTTGAGTTACAGTCCATCTGGCTTCTTTCCTTGCAGAATAATTTGGCCTTAATGTCTGATTCCTAGAACAATTCATCTGCAGCATTTAGACTAATCTATTGTTGGCCTATACTTCCTCAGTGGCCAACCTGGGGTCTATTTTCTAACCATTCAGGAATCTGATTGAGTTGTTCCTGCAGCCTTGTATAGGCTTGTTTGCTTCCTTCTCCCATCCTCCAATCATTGCATTTTTTAAAGAAAATTACTGTTATCGAAGAGTTGAAATTAAAGTTAACTGATTCTTTTTAATTGTTTTGGTGGAAATATTTCTTGTTTGTATAAATATAACTAAATATTTCTAATTCAATTGTTACTAATCTTCTCTGATTTTTTTTTCTGGTCTAGATTGATGAACAGATTGAAAGCATGTTTAATTCAAAGAAGAGAGTAAAGGATATGGCTGCTCCTGGTACATCTAGTGTTCCTGCTCCAACTGCAGGAAATGCTGAGAAACTAGAAATTGCTAAGAGACTGGCTCTCAGAATCAACGCTCAGAAGAATTTGGGCATTGAGTCTCAGGTATTAAGTAATTTGTTCCGAGTCTTAGTCATTAATCTTTGATTGTTTGCTTGCGATAGGGTTTCTCGTAGCCTTCTACCTTTGCCTCCCAAGTGATATTACAGGTGTGCACCATCCACCACACTTGGCTTCAGTTACTGTTTTTTTTTTATTTTAAAGAAGAAGGCGTATACATACCACACTATGTATGTAGAGCTCAGAAGACAGTTCTCATAGATAAGTTCTCTCCTTCCATTGACTGGGTTTCTGGGGATCAAACTCAGGTCACTAGGTTTGTGAGTAGGCACCTTTATCTGCTGATCCATCTCTCTGGCCCAATTATTACTTTTAATTTAGAAACTCTTTGAGAATTATATTGAACACAAGTGAATAAATTTTGCTGGCATTGAGGTTGTTGAGAATTTAGCATTCTTGATAAGTTTGATTGTTTGACAGACCAGCTTCCAGCTTGGTTAAAAGACTGTTCTGCTTCTGGAATACCTGTTAGGCTTGGAGCCATATATTTTCTAGAGCAGTTGAGCATTCCCGATCCAGAATCTGAAGAACCCAAAAATCTAAAGTATGTTAGACTTTTTAAAAAAATTATTTTTTTATTTGTGTGTGTGTCCCTGTCCCTGTCCCTGTCCCTGTGGAGGACCAAAGGTGACTTCAGGCATCATCCTGGATTGCTTCTACCTCCTTCTTGCTTTGCTGTGGGATTTCCCAACTTTGCTCACTGGGGCTAGAAATACAGGCCACCCCCATTTCTGCGTGGCGTTTTTACATGGGACCTGGAATCCAAACTCAGGACCTTCTTTTTTTTTTTTTTGGATGTTTGTTTTTTTATTAAAATTAATCCATTCCCTATTAATTTTTCTTTTAACATTTTTTATTATCATTTCCGCTCATACAAACTTAATACAGGACCTTCTTCTTGTGAGACAGTCTTCATCCCTGAGCCATCTCTCCAGCTCCTGAGGTTTTTTTTATTTTCTGATTATGTGTATTCAACTGGTAAAGAATATTCTGAGTTCAGAAAACTGTAAGATTTTAAATTCTCACTCAAGAATTCCAGATAAGAGGTACACCAGCTTGGGGCTGGCGAGGTGGCTACTTGAGTATCATTTTTAGAGCCACACATGGTGGAAGGAGAGAGCTGACTTGCAGTAGTTTTTTTCTGACCTCCACCTGTACGTCACAGCATGTGCGCACGCACATACACGTTCTCTCTGTTTCTCGGCCTGTTTCTTCTGTCTTTCCCTCCCTTTCGTCTCTCAAATTATGTTTTTTGTTTATCTAAATTTAAAGTAATTATTTTCTTTCCTGATCTACTTTCGTTGGCTAGGTTATTAGGCACAGAAACAATTCCCTCAGTGTACTGACACTAAGTTATGACTCAAATTAACATGTTTGAACTGTTAGGCAATGTTAAATGTTTCATGATCTTTTTCTAGAAAGAGTTTTCTTTCCTTCAGTATTTTGAGACAGGGTCTTAGTGTGTAGCTCTTTAGCTCTGTGCAGTCTAGAATTTGCAGTGACCTTCTTTGTCTTCCAAGTGCTGAGGCTACAGGCATGTGCCACCATACCTGACATTGTCAACTTTTAAGTGACACTAAACTTTTCATAGCATCCCCCAAAGAATAATGACTTAATTGATTTCAACAATAATTTGAAGATTTTGAGTAAGTTTTTTACTATAATTCATTAAATATTGGGTTGGTTCTTGGGAGTGAAGGCAGTGATATTAATGTATGCTATGTGATTTAAGAAGTCCTTTATTAAATGTGATGTCAAGAGTCTGCTGACTATGGAGGGCATCTTGTAGAATAGTTCATAGATTACTGAAATGTTTTCCAGATTTCTCATCAGGATGGACAATAAACTATTAATGATAAACGTACTGCTAAGTTGTATATATGTGTGAGACTCTACATTAGAAAGACGCCATTTATTTCAGTAGAGTTAGTGCCTTTTCAGAAAGTAATTTATGGTGAGGTCTTTGATCCTGTCTGTGTCTTCATTTGAAATTTGACCAGGTCTTCTCTCATTGCAGGATGTGATGCAGCAAGCCACCAATGCAATTCTCAGAGGTGGCACCATTTTGGCTCCCACGGTGTCTGCAAAAACAATTGCAGAACAGCTTGCTGAGAAGATCAATGCCAAGCTCAATTACGTGCCTTTAGAAAAGCAAGAGGAGGAGAGACAGGATGGAGGGCAGAATGAATCTTTCAAGAGATATGAGGAAGAATTAGAGATCAATGATTTCCCCCAGGCAAGTAACTCCTCTTTAGGAACAAAATCCTTTCCTCGAAACACAGGAACTATTTGTTGACCTTTTGTTGTTTGGTTTGGTTGAGGCAGGATCTTAAGTAGTCTGGGTTGGCCTTGAATCTCACTATGTAGTTAAAGGAGACCTTGAACTCCTGAACCTGTTGCCTCTATCTCTGAAGTGCTAAGATTACAGGTTTGAGCCACCACACTTGTCTATGTTTGTGTGACCAAGGAGGGAACCCATGGCAGGCTACATACCAGGCAAGAACTTTACTACTTAGCTATAATTTTTAAATTTAAATTGAACATTATCTGCTTGGTTTTTGTTGTTTGTTGGTTTGTTTGTTTACCCATATGGGGGAAATATTCTTTGTCTACTTAGATTTTTATGTTATAAAGTGATTTTCTCTCATCCTTTCTCTCAGACTGCAAGATGGAAAGTCACCTCTAAGGAAGCTCTGCAAAGAATCAGCGAATATTCTGAAGCTGCAATTACCATCAGAGGAACATACTTCCCTCCTGGCAAAGAACCCAAGGAAGGAGAACGGAAAATTTATTTGGCAATTGAAAGTATGTACTACTGGTTCTTTTCTGGCTTTAGTTAGATCACAGTTGAAGTAGATGTAACATGAAATCAGTGCGAAGTAAACTGTAGGAAATACTGAAAATAAAGAACACCCAAAAGAAAAATATATTACAGAGAATGGTCTGTTTGTGGGCCTTAAGTTTGAAATCACTCTAAATTTAAGAACTGGCGTAGTTCTGCTAAGTGAAGTATTCTTCAGTCAGCTGTATTAATTCATTTAATGACTGCTTAAGCAAATCTTGCCTTGTGCCCAGTAAAGTTTATTTGTATCTTTAAGCAAAACAGCAAGTGGACAGTTCATACCATGTCCCAGAAGATATAAGTGCATTGCCTAAGCGAGAGCAGCTTGGTTTTCAGCCTTACTTGATATGTTTGTGAGTGTATTTATTCTGTTGGAAACCCATTTTGATTGTTTTCTAATGAATTGCTGTTATGTAATCAAACAGCCTACCCCTGCATGGTGTTTGGTGATTTTATGAATCATTGCTTTTTTTCCTCTCCCCTGTTTATGTGGTGGAAGCACAGTGAAAAGACTTGGACTTAGATGAGGGGACACTTGCTGGCTTCTTCCCTGGTGCTCCCTACAGCCCCCCAGTTTTGCTCTAAGGACCTCTTGGACCATCCCCATTTAGAACTGGTTTTAAAATTGGTCTGCCAGCTATATGTGCCATTTTCTAATGTATGAAATAACTGTTTTAGGTGTTAATCATGATTGGAACCTGTAAATTGAGGTGAAGTTTATATAACACCAAACTCATTTTTTTATAATGTAAAATTTACAAGTCACTCAGTACATTTGCCCAAATTATAGGATAGAAAGAACGCCTAAATCGCAAATGATCTGTCTGCTTTCTGTGTTAGTAGATAAATGTTTTTGTGTGCCTTTATTATCATTATTATTGGGAGAGAGAGGCTTGCGTGTGACATGCACTGACTTCACAATCTTGTACTCAAGTTGCCTTCTTCCTTCTAAATGTTGTTGCCATTCATATTTCCTGTCATTTTTTTTCAGTGTGTGCAAAAATTTCACTTATATTTTAAGGTATATGGTGAACCAAGAAATGCTTTGGACCAGCTTGCTTCCCTCCCCCTCCCTTTCTTTTCCCCTCCCCTTCCTCCTCTCCCCTGCTCCTTTCTCTTTCTCTTTTTCTTTTCTTACTTTTTTCTTTCTTTTCCTCCCTCCCTTCCTCCCTCCCTCTCTTTCCTTCTTTCCTTCCTTCTTTCCTTCTTTCCTTCCTTCCTTCTTTCCTTCCTTCCTTCCTCCTTCCTTTTCTTTCTTTCTCTTTCTCTCTCTTTCTTTCTTTCTTTCTTTCTTTCTTTCTTTCTTTCTTTCTTTCTTTCTTTCTTTCTTTCTTTCTTTCTTTCTCTTTCTCTCTTTCCTTCCTTCCTTTTTCTTTCTCCCTTTTTTCTTTTTCTTTTTCTTTCTCTTTTTCTTTCTCTTTCTCTCTTTCTCTTTTTTTCTCTTTCTTTTCTTTTCTCCTTCTTTCCTCCTTCCCTTTGGCTCTATTGTGGGTCAGACCCTAGGATTCTTGGGTACTTCAAGCAGAAAATTAAAGCGACACCTTTCTGCCTTTGCCGAGCATGTCTTTGCTGCATTCATTACAGCGTATGGGGTGAAGACAGCCATATGCAGAGGTTCTGGTGCTGAGACCTTTGGTGCACATGGAGCCAGGCTTTATTTTCTGCTTGACTGTCATAGGTGTCATTTTTAGAAAAACAATATTTTAAAAGCCTGCTTTATTAATTAAGGGGTAATCTAAGACATAGTTTGCTTTGAAAGGGGGATCTTAATGACTGGATTATTACATGGAGTAATAATTACTTTTGGCTGCTCTTTCTATTTGTATAGTATAGTTCTGGGTTCTTTATTGTCAGCTCTACTCTGAAATTGGTACATAATTTTTATAATAATCTTGCACACATTTTTTGCCCAGTAAAAAGGTAACCTTGTCAAAACAAATTTTACGCCAGGTATGGTCGCTTATAGCTATAATCCAAGCTCAAGGGAGAAGGAGGCAGGAGAATCGGGAGTTCAAGATTGTTTTTGGCTGCATTACACGTTTGAGGGTAACCTGGACCAGGAGACCCTTTCTTGAATGAATGAATGAATGAATGAATGAATGAATGAATGAATGAATGATAGCAAAGAGACAAACTTTGAATGTTTTCTACAAATGTAATGGTTCCATGAGAGTCCTCAGGATAGGTAATTGAAACCTTGCAAAGAGGGCTGGCCAGATGACTCAGCAGGTAGAGGCATCTGTATGCAAACCTAGAAACATGTGTTCATTCCCTGGAATCCATGTAAAAAGAATCGATTCTAAAAGGTGTCTTCTGACTGCCATACTCACTCTGACACATCTGTAGCCACCTGCCCCCCAAAATGAATAAAATAATACAAAGATTTTAGAATTTTAAGAGATTAATGTTTATAGCAGTGGAAGGGAGAGTACGAAGGGTTTTTATGCTCAAGTCCCACTGTTCAATTTGTTTAGCCCTTCCTTTCTATGAATTTCTCCTTTTATTAGTAAAGAGCCTCTTAAAAGTAACCAGAGTTATTTGGAACAGTTGAAAGAAAAATGTTTGCTTTTTATGGCCACCTATGAACATTTGTTTTGTTTTTTATTTTTTTTAATTATTATTTATTCAATTATTCATGTGGGTGTGCATGTATGTATGTGTGTGTGTGTGTGTGTGTGCGTGTAGAACCACCATGGGACGCCTCCACCTCCACCTCCACCTTGTTTACTGTGCCCTGGGATTAACAGGCTTTGCTCTACCAGGACCAGAAACGCAGGCTGCCCGCGCTTCTGCCTGGCATCTATACATGGGGTCTAGGATCCAAACTCAGGACTTTCCGCCTGCAAGGCAGAGGCTTAACTCCTGAGCCACCTCTCCAGCCCCCACCTATGAAGATTTGTAACCTATTACTTAAAGAAGTTACATAAGGGCTGGAGAGATTGCTCGGGGGTTAAGACTGTCTTACAGGCAAAAGGTTCTGATCGTAGGTCCCATGTAAAAAAAAGGCCAGACAGAAATGGAGGTGGAGAAATGGTGGGCGGAGCCTGGGAAATCCCTGAGCTAAGCAAGGATGAGGAAGAAGCAATCCAGGGTGATTCCCAAAGTCACCCTTGGTCACTCCACAGGGACACACAGTGCCTTCTGATACACACACACACACACACACACACACACACACACACACACACACGTTATATAAGTCAAAATTGTCAGCTAGTCCAAATGGTAAAGTAGGGTCCATATTAGGGTGTGATTTGCCTCCCTTTTAAAAATAGCACAAGAGGGCTGGAAAGATGTCTCAGGGTTTAACTTCTGCCTCAAAAGCAGGAGGTCCTAAGTTCAAATCCTCCATCCCACATAAAAACACTAGACAGAAATGGAAGACAGCCTGGGAAATTTCAGAGCAAAGCAAATAGGAGATAGAAGCAGTCCAGGGTGATTTCTGAAGTCACCCTTGGGCCTCCACAGCCACACACAGTGCCCTCTGATACACACAGGCACATGCACATACACATGCAAAAATAAAATAAAAAGAAATCTTTAAAAAATAATAAAAAAGCATAAGAATATTCACAGTAAGTTTAATACTACTAAGTAAGTTATCAAGCAAAAATATTTTACTCTTTAAGTTTCATTTTGATTTTTCAGTTTGACTTGGCTCTTGGTTCTGCCCTTGTTGCTGCATCCACTTCTCTTCCCTTCAGATGGTCACTTTACATATCACATTCTGGTTGATGTGGTAGAATTGTAGGACTTAGAGATACAGTACTTTGTTTCATAGCCAATTTTTGTTCTTTTCTTCCTTTTAAAACTATCTCTGCATCTCCTTAAGTCAGAAAGGTTAGACACTTCTAACAGTGGGAAACTTTTTTCTCATTTCCTATAAATTCTTGACTTTTATAGGATCATAAAAATGTGCCTGTCTACATTGCACCCCGTTTTTCCCTTTCATTTTTTGATTTCCCTTTCATTTTTTGATTTTCCTTTCATTTTTTGATTTCCCTTTCATTTTTTGATATTTAAATCTCTAGTCTCTGTTGGTTCAGCTCTTTGTCTCTCTCTGAGTGTACTACTTACCTGTACTTAATCTATTTACTGGTAGTGTTCCTGGTTTCAGACTATGTCACCTACCCATGGTGCCTTTCTTTTCTCCAGCTCCCAAACTCCTGACTTATGTTTCCATTGACCTTGCATTTTCATGTCCCATGAGTCTCACAGTCTCAGAATTAAAAGCTCCTGGGAATCATTACTGAAAACACTTGCTCTTTCCTCCCGATCTAGTAGTGTCTTTTTTGCTCCTAACTTCCTTTGCATCTGATCACTACTCAGCATCTAAATTATGTCTTTTCTCTTCATCATTCACATCTACTCAGAAAGAAAAACTGTCCATTTTTACCTGAGAGCTATGTCACCATAGCAGTATGAATAAAGCAGTAAGGGACAGCACCGCCTGGAAACAGTAAGTTCAGAAGTGATATTATAATAGTTGTTTTAGGGATGGAATATAGAGTGCTTGATTAGAATGTGTGAGAGCTTAAGTCTGATTCACAGTGCCACAAAAAAATTCTGTTAAGCTGCTTACTACTCACCTTGTTGTAACACCATTACTAGTTTGTTTTTCTGGTCATCTACAAGAACATAAAGAGTGTGAATGAGTTTATTGCGTAGTTAATTGCTCAGAATAAGTCATACCTGCTGGTCCTTAGTGTTTTCAGAATTAATAACTTATTTGCTATTAATTATAATTGTTTCCAACTTTTAGTTCACACTTTTTCCAACCATGTTAGACTTTGACTTTGATAATTAAGAATCTTTTTCTTTTCCTCTATGTACGTGTAATGACCTCATAAATGTTACTTTTACTCTTTAGTAATTAAGCATCTTTTCTTTTGTGTGTGTGTGGTGTGTGTGGGGGGTGTGTATGTGTAATGATCTCAAAATGTAACTCAGGCTTGCTTTCAGCTTGCCATTCTTTTCCTTTTCCTCCTAAGTATGAGACTGCAGGTGTGTGCCACCATGACCAGCTACAGGATACTTTTCTCAATTCTGTTCTATTGCACATACGATTTTTTTTGTTTGCTTGTTTCTGTTTTGTTTAGTTTTTGAAATGTCATCTCTTCCTGTAACTTGGCTAGCCCTTCACTCATCTGCAAATTTTTTTTATTATTATTTCTTATTTATTCAGTTGTGTGTGTGTGTATGTGTGTGTGTGTGTGTAGAACCACCATGGACCACCTCCACCTTCTCCTTGTTTACTCTGCCCCGGGATTCACAGGCTCCACCCTACCAGGACCAGAAACGCAGGCCGCCCCCGCTTCTGCCTGGCGTCTATACTGTGGGGTCTAGGATCCGAACTCAAGACCTTCTGCCTGCAAGGCAGAGGCTTAACCCCTGAGCCACCTCTCCAGCCCCTCATCTTCAAGTTTTTGAAAGACACCGTCTTCATACATTGCTTGGCTTCAAAGACTGTCATAAATGTTCAGTAAATATTTGTTAATCTGGATAAGTTGCTAATCTTTTCTTTGTTCTTTTTTTCTAATACTTACTTGAATAAGCAGATGGAGGCACACTCACCACAGAGTACAGATTTAGGTCAGAGTACAACTTTCAGAAGTTGTTCCTCTGCTTTTGCCACGTGGACTCTAGGGTCTGAACTCAGGTCTCCAGATTTGCATACATCTGAGACAGCTATATTGCCAGCCTCTCTTTGTTCTTTCTTTTTTTTAACTCAATATACAAAATTCTTGTAACCACAAAAACAATTGGCCATTATGTAACATGGACAATGCTCTATGAGGCATTGAGCAGGTATCTTAATGGGCTCTGCAGTGGTCCCAAAAGTCAGCATATTCTCTCTAGAAACTACATTTCATGTGTAAACATCCAGTATAATTTGAGTAATAAGCATAATATGTTTTTTGTTCAATCATTAGGTGCCAATGAACTGGCTGTGCAGAAAGCAAAGGCAGAGATCACCAGGCTCATAAAAGAAGAACTGATCCGATTGGTGAGTGGAAACATCGAGGGCTTATTTGTTTTAGTAAATGTTTCGCTGAGCTCTATTAAATACAATGCCCAAATCATAAAAACCCCTCTTATTATTGCTATTATGTGGTATTTTGAGACAAAACCAGGCTGTAAACTAGGCTCTCTGAACTCAAATTCTCTTCCTGGGGGTGCATACCTGGAAGTTTGGAAGCAAGAGGTTCAGAAGTTTGAGGCCACTCTGGTGGCTACATAAGACTGTTTTGAATTAACTACAGCCAAAAAAAAATTTTTTTTTGATGAACTTTTACAATAAGCATAGCAATATAATCACTATCCAGATCAAGAAATACAGAAGACTGGTACCATCCAATAGCCTTCCCATGGCTTCCTTGTAACCAGTCCTCCCTCTCAAACGTAACCATATTTTGACTTTAAATTTGTGGGTTACTTGATTTTGAACTTCAGGTAAGTATATTCAGTTGCTATATACTCCTTATACTTCTGAACATTTTACTGAGGCTGCTCTGTGGTCCCTATGTATGTTTGAAGGCCTTTCCAAAATCCCACTTGATCGAATAGTCTTTTAGGGGATAAGAGAATTAAAGGGTATATACAAAAACAAGAAAAAATAAATACAGGCTATAAACAAGGCCTTCAAGCTGTGTGTAGTGTCTTATTCTTGTAATTTCTGGTACTTAGGAAGTGGAGGCAGGAGAATTTTTAATTTTTGTTTTTTAAACCTGCCAGCAACCTCATGGTAGGAGAATTTTAGAATTCAAAGCTGGCAGAGGAGGAATTGGAAATATGGTTCAGGGGTTAAACCTCTGGCTTGATAGTAAAAGGACCTGGATTCAGATCCCGAATCCCATGTAAAAATGCCAGGCAGAAATGACAGCAGCCTGCATGCACTTTTTGCTCTAGAAGGCAGAGCCTGGAAAACTCCAGAGCAAAGTAATCCATGATGACTCCTGAAGTCACCCTTGGTCCTGCCAAGCATACACAGTGTTCTTTGATATACACACATATATCCGCCCCCCCCCCCAAAAAAAAGGTTGAAGTAAAGCTACCTTGAGCTAAAATCATTTATTGAATAGTTCTTTTTGCCTCAGTACAGTAGCATTCCCATTTTTATTTTAGCTGATAGTTTTAGTTTGTTAAAGTTATGTGAAATTTTAAAGCTTTATTTTTTCTAATTATGCATCTTTTATTTTTTGTCACAGCAAAATTCATACCAACCAACAAATAAAGGAAGATACAAAGTGTTATAAACATCTGGAAACCACTTTTTACCCACGCTGGTCTGTCATACACATGGCAGTTGTGTGAAGTTTACAGTGTATTGTAAAGTAAGACTTTTTAAATTCTGTCTTGTTTTTTAATTGTAAGAAACCAGTGTTTGCTAAAGAAATCTTCTGTCATTGAGAACTTTAAATCAGGCTTGTTTTCAGAGGATGGTGTCCTTCAACATTAACTGTAAATGCTGATATTTTACGTAATGGGGAACATTTGGATTTTTGTATTGAATGTAGTAATAAAGTACGTATGTCACTAGGGCTATTGGCCTTATTATCCTCTTTTAATGAATGGTGGTCATCTCTTGAGAACAGGAAAAATTCTTTTGTCATATTTTGTGTCCCTGCCTCTTAAACTTTAATCTTATGTACTAAACAAAGCATATGAACTGGATGTAAGATTGTTAAAATAGAAAATTTACAAAATGGATTCAGAGCTTTTATTTCAATTTTATCATCAAAAATGGATAATATTTGATTGGCTTTTTTGAGGAGGCCATAGCATCTCTATGTAGCTAAGGTTGGCTTGGAATCTATAATCCTCTGCAATACCAGAATTATATTTAGCTTTGCTGCCTTATACATAAATTCGTATATATACATACATATAAATAGAATTCAGTATTTGCCATTTTCAAGTTCCCTTCTTCCTAAGCACTTTCATTTTTAACCTCTTTCATGAAAGTGATTGCTGGGGGATGTAGGTTAGTTGATAGAGTGCTTGCTTGCTTAGCATTCATGAGCCCTGAATTTGCTCCCCAGCACTACATAACAACTGGTGTGAAATCTTGGCATCCCCAGCACTCAGGAAGTGGAGGCAGGAGGATCAGAGGCTCAAGAACATCTGCTATGGTAGCTAATTCAAGGCCAGCCTGCATTACATGAGACCCGATCTAAAATAGGAAAGAAGAGAAAGCGGTTGTATAGTATAGTATTAAATATGATTTTTTTCAGACATCTATGCTATGGCATGTACAAACTACTTTTAATCCAATTTTGTTTTGTGGTGATTGAGCAGGTTGTGATTTTTTTTTTTCCCTTAAAATAATTTTTAAAGTCTAGGCATATTGGGGAGGCAAGGGTCAAAGGATCATGAATTTGAGGCCAGCCTGGGGCGTATAATTACATGAGAACTATTGTCCAAAAAAAAAGAAAAAGAAGGCAACTAGCTTAGGGATATAGCCTAGTGATAAAGTACTTACCTAACCATGCCCAAAGCCTGTGTCTGATCCCTAGCACCACAAGAAAGAAAGAAAATTAATGAATTATCAACACCCAAGTTTCAGACAGACTTTAGGATCTCCAAGTAAAATTTAATGTGCAAAGAATCATAAGAATTGCATTTCAATTCATCAGACTATACTTCCTGAATGTTGTCATTTAAATGGCTATAACTGGATTAATACTCTTTTTAAAAACTTGACATATTAAAATTTCACAGAGTCGCTAGAAAACAGCTTTTCAGGAATTTTAATAGATGTGCTTCTTAAATTAAGACACAGAAGAGTTCCTTAAATATTTTTACTAATCTGGGCATGGTGGCACATCCCTGTAATCTCTGCATGTGGGAGGCAAAAGCAATGTGACCACCAAAAGCTCAAGGTCAGCGTGTTCCACACAGTGAGTTTCAGGCAGCCAGAGCCACATAGTAAGGCTCTGTCTTCAAAAGAAAAGGGAAAAAAAAAGAAGCAATATATGTATATATTCTTTTTTGACTTACTTTTTTTTTTAAGTCAAAGCGTGCTGGTAATACAAATTGATTTAGTATAGTTAATGGCCAATGTGACAAAGAATTCTCTCTTCCTTTAGTATATGTCATCTGTGCTGGGGGTCAGCAAGATGGCTCAGCGGGTGAAAGCACGTGCTGCCAAGCCTGACACCCCGAGTCCATCGCCAGAACCCACGTGGAGGAGAGAGAGAACTGACTTTCAAATTTTGTTCTCTGACCTCTATCCATGGGTCTTGGGCATTCATGTGTGTGATGCATGTGCACACACACATACACACAAAATAAATGTTTTAAAATAACAGTTATTTATACTGAATAAAGTAAAACATAACTGGAAAAATATTTTCTACTCCCTCACATCCAACTAATTTACTGAAAAAAGAGCAGACAAAACACACATAGCAGCAACATGAAATTAACTTTTATTCTAAAATTTCAGTAATTGTAGGCTTCTTTTCACCCTCGTTTATTTATTTGCCTCATTACTCAGTGGTGGTTTATTTCTTATTAGAATGTGGTAGTCCCACGCTGGTAGCAATTGGTGCTCCCCTCAACTTACTGGATCATTTAGAGATTCAGAAGTTTACATCATTATAGCATTTCCTTTATGTTTGTATATCTAGTTGTGATGAACCACTGTTAGTATTTTCATCTAAATGAAACATTACTTAGTACATTTTTAATGTCACACTGACTGATTTTTAAATTTTGAACAATGTACAGATTTTGTTTTTAATACAATATCAATATTTCCTCATGTTCTCTGAATTCCTTACAAATAAAGTTAATTCATCTGCATTTGTCTAAAAATTCTTTTTCTAAAATGTTTTCTTTTGTTCCTCTATCTTATTTATATTTGTAAACATATGAGAGAAATATTATGTCTCTTTAAAAGTTACATTGAAATATTTACAGTTCTTTCCTAAAAACTTCTTCCTGAGGAATTATTTATCTTCGATGTCACTTTCATTTTGCACCAGGCAAATATAGATGAGTAGGTTCATTCTCAAATAAACGTTAATGACCATGGCTCTCACTCTTAACAGAATGGTCCTTGCAGGCAGCATCGTGGCTCAGCAGGTGTGAAAGGTGGATGCAGGTGTCTGCGTGACAGTACATGCCTGGCAGCTGCTCAGATTGTAGCTCCTCTGCCCTGATGTTTTTCTCTCAAACTCCCATAAAATGAACTCCCATAAAATGATCCTCCTGCCTCAAAATACAAAGCAAAAACAACGTGAGACCATCTTTATTTCTCACATTTCTGGATGCTGGCCATTCTGAAATTGTGGAGCCTTCTGATTTGCTGCAGTCTAGTAAGAGTAGTTTTGTTTGTTTTTTGCTGTGTCCTTTCATGGTGGGAGAGGCAAGGTTACCCTCATGTTCTTTGTATTCATCGCCTTCCAAAGGCTCCTACTTTAACACATCATCACAGTAGGGATTGGGCCTTAGTACTTAGCTAATACTCAGTTCACTTTCTTTTTCCTTTTCTATACACGCGCGCATGTGTACATACATGTATGTGGTGGGGGAAGTATAAGAGTGCTTGAGTGTGTGCCAGTGGAGACTCGAAGATGGCGTTATTCCCAATGATTCCCAATCCTGGATTGCATCTATCTCCTTTCTTCACTCTGGGATTTCCCAAGCTTCATCCACCAGGCATGGAAGTGCCAAGCCACTGTTTAAACCTGGTGTTTTTATGTGGGACCTGGTATCTGAACTCAGGAACTTGTGTTTTGATGCAGAGTCTTAACCTCTGAGCCATCATCACTCCAGCTCTATCTTATTACTGTGCTCTGGGATTTTGCAGATGGCTGCCATTTATGCCCTGCATTTTACTTGGGACCTTGGAATCTGAACTTGGGTTCTTTTCTTTGTGAGGCAAAGGCTTTAACCATTGAGCCATCTCCTTAGCCTTCAGTTCACTTTCTTATACATTGAGTAATGTAGCCCACAGTGGAAGGTCGTCCTACCTGAACCAAAACAATCAAGACATCTCATACAGAATTTCCCAAAGACTTGGTTTAATCCCTCACTTGTGCTAGAATTCTACCTCCTGGGTGTTAGGTTGACAACTAATGCTAACTGTCACAGTGAGATTTCTTCCTATGTTTATCTGTGTGTTTGATGGTCATTAAGAGGAAGAGAAACTTCATTGTTTCGAGTGGGAATATTCATATAGCTCAGTGCAGGTAATGGGGTAGGGGACTCGGAAAACCACATTCTAAGGAAACCACACTCTGTGTGTGTGTGTGTCTATATGTGTTGGTACCAGCGAGCACTGTGCGCCTCTGGAGGTTCAACGGTGACTTTGGGAATCATCCTGGATTGCTCTACCTCCTTTTTGCTTTGCTCTGGGATTTACCAGGCTCTACCCACCAGGGCAAATACATAATTAACATTAAATGAAGCAAATATGATAAGCACTGTCAGAGTGGCTTAGTGTGTGGCTCAAGTGTCTCCAAACTTGCAGACCTGAGTTTCATCCCTGGATCCTTAGGGTAGGAAAGAACTGATTTGCAAAAGCTATACTCTGTCCTAAATACATAGCACAATTATGCCTACTTGGCTTTCCTGCCCTCTCAAATATTTCTTTAAAAATACAAACTCTCAAATCTACCAATCCAAGTAAATGACTCTAATAAATGTGACTTAGATGAATTCAAGATGAAGTCAATAGAATGATGATAAATACAAAGAAGTGAAAAAAGAATCAGCTGAATGAAATAAGGAAGTAGATGCTGAACATGAAAAAAGTTCAGTAAAGAAATAAAAATTTCTTTTTCACCCATGCTTGTGTGTATGACTGTGTATGTGTATAAACACACATGTGGTGTATCTGCGTGCACATATACAGGAATGCATTTGAGTGTGTGCCTGTGGAAGCCCAAGGGTGATATCAGGAATCATATTGTTTTTCCACCTTTTGGTCGTGAGCCTAGGTCTCTAATTAAATCCAGAGCAATCCATTAGGGCTAATCTGACTGGTCAGCTTTCTTTTCCAGGCTTTGTCTTCTAGGGCTAAAATTATGCCCTCCTGACATTTTTACTGGCATCTGGGGATTTGAACTCAGGTCCTTTTGCTTATGTGAGGCAAGAATTTTAACCCCTGAATCATCATCTCAGCACTGGAAATGAAAATTTCAGAGAATTAAGTCAAAAACTCAGTGGAAAACCTCTCTAATAGGATGCATCATGGGGAAGATAGAATATCAGGACCTGAAGACAAGGTAGAGAAATTGTAACATTCAGCCAAGACCCCCCCACCCCCATCCCCACCCCCAAAAAAGAAGGAAAACTTATGAACAGGAGCCAGCTATATGGCTCAGGTGGTAAAAGCACTTCCACATAAATATGGTGATCTGAGTTCAACACTGGAAGCCCACATGAAGCTAATCCACTTAAAGCTATCCTCTGATCTCTACATGCACACCTCCCCCTTATTCTTCTTCCTCTTTCTCTCAAATAAATAAATGGTTTTTTAAAAAATATGAACATTGGGCTAGAGAGATGGCTCAGAGTTTAAGACTCCGTCTCGCAAGCAGAAGGTCTTGAGTTCAGATCCCAGGTCCAATGTAAAAAACGCCAGGCAGAAACTGCAGTGGTTTGCACATCTGGCCCTGGTGAGTGGAGCCTGGGAAATCCCAGAGGGAAGCAAAGAGGAGGTAGAAGCGATTTAGTATGATTCCTTCCCTCCACAGGGTCTCTCTCTCTCTCTCTCTCTCTCTCTCTCTCTCTCTCACACACACACACACACACACACACACACACACACACTAAATAAAAATTTTTTTAAATGAACAGAACGTTCAAGATATTTAGATATTTTGAAAAGACTTGAGTCTATCAATTATGGGCATAGATGACTCAAAAAAAAGAAAGTACTTTTCCATATGTCATGGTTTGAAATGTGTCCCCCACAGTCTCATGTGCTTAGCCAGGTCATGGCACCTTGAGAGGTGGAGCCTCACTAGAGGAAGGCAGTCACAAGGGGTGGGCATTCAGGTGGATGAGTCCCACCCTACCTCCAGGAGATGTCTGCCTTTGCAGCAAGCAGTCTGCAGCTCTCAACTTCCAAGATGTCTGCGGTGACTTAGCCTCCTCCCGCTCTGGCCAGACAGCCATGCCGCCTCTGCTTTGAGAGATTGTACCTTCCCTCTGGAACCGTAAGCTGAATAAACCTCCCTTTCTCCCTTAAGTTGATTGACTTTGGGTGTTCTCTCACAGCAATAGTTAAAAGTAACTGTTACACCATATAATCAACAAAATTTCTCAAGTCTAGTAAAAGAAAGCCAATGTAAGTACAAAGCATCTAGAGTGATGATGGCTGTTAATCTCAATTAGCATCTTGGTAAGGTCTAGAATTGTCCTAGAAATGGACTTCCTGGAATCCAGTAGGGGATTGTCTTGATAAATTGAAGTGGGAAGACCACCCTACTGTGGCATCTCTCCCTGGAATGAATGAAAACAAGAAAAAGTGAGCTGACAGAAGTCATCATGTTACTTCCTAACTGGGTACTTTGTGGCTACTTCAAGCTCCTGCTTCTGTGACTTCCCAGCTATGAAACACTGTAATCTCATATTGTAAATCAAAATAAGCTTTATATCAGGGTGTGTTAGCGCAACGATGGGGAAAGAAACTAAGACAAATATTCAGTATATAAATTTCAAACATTGAGTGAAAACACTAAATAGAACAAGTAAAATACATTGAATGCTGCAAGAGAAACATTAAATCACATATAAAGGCAGCCCATCCCATTAATAACTAATCTCAACAGAAATTTTGAATCCAAGCGGGTAGGGGAAGATGTAATTCAAGTTCTGAAAGACCACGGCAGTACTGTACCCTGGAAAATATCCCACAACAGCATTCCATAACAAAAACTGACTGAATCAGCTTCTGACCACTTGGCCAGCTCTTTCAGGGGATGCTTACTGGAAAGGAATCTTCAGACCAAAGCACATACAAGAACTACAGGGAGGAAACTGAAAGATGCTGCAGAGGTAGTTAAGCAAATGAGCAGTAGAAAATACCAAGCACTGCAAAAATAACAAGAAAGCAAGAATTAATCTATACCTGTCAATAATAGCCAGGGCATTAACCTTTCATTGAATACTATTCTGGGAATTCTCTGGAATACTTTCTCAGAAACCCATTAAGGTGGAAGAAGCTGAAAACACTTTCCAAGAACTCCAGTCCCAAGTTAACTTGTGCAAGACAGGGTGAAGCAAGCGAAGGGGATTTTCCAGGAGCAGATGCAGTGGTTACTAGGTGTCAGCAGGGAAAGTTGATCTAATACTGGCCCATGGCCTTGACTCTTACGGGACAACAGCCAAGGCCACTGCCAGAACAGCATCGCAGGTGCTGGCCATGGAGGGGTGAGGGGGACCTTAGAGTACTCAGTAATTTTTCAACTTAATTCATGCTTAGCAGTAAGTTAACAGTTTATATGTTTCTACCTCAAATCTTGCCAGTCAAAAGACACGACTAACAGATTGAATTTAAAAAGCAGGAGCTGGAAAAATGGTTCAGGGGTTAAGCCTTTGCCTCTCAAGAAAAAAGACCTGAGTTCAAATCCCCAAATCCCATGTAAAAATACTGGGTAGAAATGGTGATACTCTGCACTTCCCGCTCTGGAAGGCAGTCTGAGGAACCCCAGAACAAAGCAAAAAGGAGGCAGAACAATATAGGATAATTCCCAATGTCACCCTTGGGCCTCCAGTGGTACACACAGTACCCTCTTCTATACCTCCCCCCACACAAGTACACACCCACACCACACCTACACACACACACACAAACAAAGGATTCATCTACCTGCTGCCCTCAAGAAATACTCCTGGACTGAGAGATGGCTAGGGCTAAAACTTCTGCCTTGCAAATAGAAGGTCCTGAGTTTGGATCCTGAATCCCATTTAAAAGGCCAAACAGAAATAACAGTGCCTGTACTTCCAGTCCTGGAAGGTGGGCCTGGGAAACTCCAGAGCAAAGCAGGGAGGAGCAATCCAGGGTGATCCGGAAGTCTTTGGACCTCCACAACCATACACAATGTCTTCTGATACATACAGAAACACACATACACATACACACAAAAATAAAAAAGAATATTTAAGAACTATACCTTTAGTGAAAGACACTATCTTATGTTGAAAAAAAGAAAAGAGATACACCATGCAAATGGAACTATGAAACAAGTTCATGTCCACATTTTAGGATCTGACAAAATTATCTCCAAGCCAAGTCTATTCAGGAAGGATAAAGAAAGCCACTTCATACTGATTGAAGAGACACTCGAAGATGACCTTAAAATTCTAAGCACGCATGTACAAAACAGGTGCAGCAAATTTCATAAAGCAAATACTATTACATATAAAGTCTTACTAACCTAACAGATTGATGGTACTGCAGGATGCTTGCACAGGGAACATGCCATGGTTTGAATTGTCCCCCACAGACTTATATGTTTAAATCTTTAGTTGTTTGGGAAGGTCACAGTACCTTTACAAGATGGAACCGGAGGAAGGCAGTAAGGGGATGGTCCCACCCTGCTTCAGTTAGTGAGTCTGCTCTTGAACTTGCAGAGGCAGCTCTCAGCTTCCATCTTGTCTCGTGACCTACAGACCTCCAGCTTCTGCTAAACAGCCATACCTTTTCCGCGTTGAAGGTGTGTGTCTCCCCTCTGCTACAGTAAGCTGAATAAATCTCCCTCTCTCTTAAGTTGGTTGAGTCCCAGTGATGTCTCACAGCACTAGAGAAGAGGAACTGGTACCGAGAGATACCGAGGCTTTCTTCCACGAAGCCATTTATTTGCATTAACAAAGCTCTGAAGAATTCTTGCCCAAAAACTGAGCCCTGAGTGCAGAGGGGCTTTGTCTAAAATGCTTTTTCTAGCTGTTGGCCCCCTTACATGTTATCTCTCCTTCACATTTTAGTCTTTTCATCTCCCACATGTGGAGATTATACATTCTACAAGTTGTGACAAAGTTACATATGCACTCTATGACACAGTCTTTTCTTCATTTTGTAAGAACCCTGGCCACAACAGTGGGTGACTGCAATACCCACTTCACCCACTGACAGATCATTCTGACAAAAAATATATAAAGAGGCCTGGGTAGAGATGGCTCAGGGGGTAAGTTTTTGCCTCCCCAATAAATGTTTCTCAGGATCTTAAGATCCCACTTTAAAAAAAAAAAAGTTGGGTGGAAATGGCTTCAGCCCTTGAAGGAGGTGCCTGGGAAACTCCAGAGCAAAACAGTAAGGAGTAGAACAATCCAGATGATTCCTGAAGTCACCCTTGGATCTTTATAAGCACACACACACCTTTACACATGCAAAAATAATACACAAATACCAGATTTAAATAACACAGGGCTGGAGAGATGGCTGTCTCACAAGCAGAAGGACCTGAGTACACAGCGGCCTGCACTTCCAACCCCGTAGGTGGAGCCTGGAAATCCCAGAGCAAAGCAAGGAGGTCGAAGCAATCCAGGATTCCTGAAGTCACCCTTGGTCCTCCACAAAGACATAGTGCCCCTGATATGCGCGCACGCGCAAGCACACACACGCACACACACACACATTAAACTTTTTAAAAATAACATGAACGAAATATTTCATCCATGGGCTGAAGTAATGGCTCTGCCTTGAAAGCAGATGGTGCTAAGTTTGGATCCCGTTTTACATGTAAAAATGCCAGGTGGAAATGGTAGCAGCCTGCACTTTCAGCTCTAGAAGGCAGGAAATCCCACAGCAAAATAAGGAGGTACGCAATCCAGGGTGACTACCGAAGGCAGCCGTGGGCCTCCCCGGGGTGCATGGTGACCTCTTATACACACACACACACCCACGCAGTTTTTTTTAAGAGGATTAAGGTAGAGTTTATTAGAGGTGAGAGAGGTGGGAACTCATGGTGCATGAGAAACAGGCACAGAACAGAACTCATGGCACTAATGCCACGAGGGGCTAGGGCGCGGGAACTCATGAGAAGGGGGCAGCTTGAAGGGAACCCATGACAATCGAGTGCCAGGAGGGGCAGTAAGTTTTTAAAAAGGATTATTCATACAAACTGCAGAACACACGTTCTTCTGAGAGGCTCATGAAACTTCCTCTAAAATAGGTCATATATTAAGAGAAAAAGCAAGTCTCAACAAAGAACAGGAAAATGGAAATAACTTCTTGAATTCTATCTGACCCAATGGAATAAAACTAGAAAGCAGCAGGAAAAAAGAAACTGAGTGAGCAGCAGTTGGAGCGTCACAGAGCTGTGGTGACAAATTCCCACGGAAAATGATTCTTCCCTTTTTTGGCGGGCGCCCGCGGCCCAGTCGGAACGCAAACAGTCCACGTCTATAGCGAACACACAGGGCCAACCCGGCGCAGGCGCAGGCCCAGGCCCGGTCCTTACCGCGCATGCGGCAGGAGACCCTGCTCTCGCGATGTGTAGCTGCGGACCGTGTGCGCGCGCTTCCGTGCGCGCGCCTGGCTGCGTGCGCGTGCGCGTCCGGTTGCGTGCGCGACCCCCACGCGCTCGCGCACGCCGCCTCTCGCACTCCGGGGCTGGGGCGGCGTCCTCCTGCGTCCCGAGCCGCGGGGAGCGGCGGCAGCGGCCGAAGCGGCGCGGGCGTCGGCCTCACGGTCGCTGCTTCCCGTCTGCGACGCGCCGCCCTCCGCCCGTGCCGAGGCGGCGGCGGGGAGCGAGCGGGGAGCCTGCCGCGGGTCGCAGCCGATGGGCCGTCCCTGGGCGCGCTGAGGGGCCGGGCTACCAGCGGCCGAGGTAGGGGGCGCCGTGGGGCGTGGGGACTGCCGCGGGCCGAGGCGCGTCCTTTCTGGGGTGCGCGGCGCGCTGTCCACCGGAGCCCGGCGGCCTCGGGGTGGCGTCCGGCGCGCGGCCTCGGGACCGCGCGCCCGGGGGAACCGAGGGGGTGCGCGGGCCTGGCTCGGGGGGCGCGCGGCCGTGCGCGGGGGGCGCGCGGGCCTGGCTCGGGGGGCGCGCGGCCGTGCGCGGGGGGCGCAGACCTCCGCAAGCTGGTCCCCGCCGCGGGCTGGGGTTGGCCCACGGGCACCCCGCAGGTTGTGTTGACCCCGCGCGTAAAATGAGGCTCCTGGCACCCGGGAAGTGTGCGCGGATCCCCGCGGGGAGTGGGCGCAGGACAAAGAGCCGTCGCCGCGATCTGCTGCAGAACCAGAACTTGCTGGCGAGGCCCGAGCCCGCCGCGGGCCGCAGACCCTGTTAAGATGGCAAATAACGGTGATCGTGTGCGCTGCGCCACGACGTGCGGAGAGCTGGTCGGTGGCTGCGGAGCAGAGCTGTTCCTTGAGGGTTTCCTCTCTTTACAAAGCTTCATCAGTACTCGTGAAGTCACTAAAAATAGTTGTTTTGTCTTCAGTAAGGGACCAGAACCGCTCATAAAGGGCCGCTTATCCAGAACCTCAGGAGAGGAGCTCCCACAGTGAAGCGCTGCAGGGAGTGAACCTAGCCGGCCTTCAAAACTTGTAATTTAGTTACAGTAACTATATGCAGACTCTTAACCGGCTTCCTTTCGGTGAACCACGCGAGTGTTCTCAAAGCCCATCCCAGCACTACAGGCAAAGCAGAAAACTTAACTCTTAATTTGGTGGGCAACAGTTCTGTAACTTCTAGCCTTCATTCCCCGCCCCCCAAAGTATTCTTTCTGTCGTAAGAAACGTGGCCTGCGTACTTCTAATGAACTTTTTGAAGAAACGTGGCCTGCGTACTTTCATGAACTTTTTGGAAAGAATCTTTCAAGAATCTGAACAAAAATGCCACTCACAACTGTAAGCTAACACTGTGGAGAATAATTGCTATTCGAGGCCAGCCCAGTCTGCAGAGATCCTGCCTCAAAAAAAAAAAAAAAAAAAAAAAAAAAAAAAGGGATTGACAGGTAATTCTTGGGATGGAAAGAGAGGCACTATGGTGAAGTATGGGATTGAAGCTGTTGTATTGTACAAATACTGAAAATAAATGTGTCTATAGATGTGACAGTTATGCATACCAGAATTGTGTGTGTGTGTCTGTGTGTATCAGAGGGCACTGTGTGTGCCTGTGGAGGCCCAAGGATGACTTCAGGACTCACCCCAGTGGTATTACCTACTTACAAGGATGTAGTAGTACTAGTGTCTGGTTTAATAACACTAAAATCTGAAGGAGAGGATTAGTTTTAGCTGTTTTATTAACTACTTTCATGAGTAGTTGTCAGTAAATTTCTTGTCTGTTAATTAGTTAATAAGTGAAATATTGCAGTAAACTCTAGGAATCTGTCTCCTACCTTTCCCCAATACTAGAGTTACAGATACACCATAATTTATTGCTTCTGAGTACAAATTATCTAAACTAATACTTGGCTTTACTATCTTCCAATGTGTGATCCTGATAGGTAAATTAAAATCTATTTCCCATTTTTTTAACAGAGCTAGATTCTCATAGACATCTACTGAGGGTTAGTTCATATAATGCATAAAGTGTCTTGCACATAGAAAATTGTCAAAAACTATGGGCCAGTAAGATAGCGCAGCAGGTAAGGTGCCTGCTTGCAAACCTCACAGTCTGAATTTGACCCTCAGAAATCCAGATCATGGAGAAAACTGACTTCAAGAAGTTGTCCTCTGGACTGGAGAGATGGCTCAGAAATGAAGCCCCCTGCCTGGAAAGCAAAAAGTCCTGAGTTTGAATCCTAGATCCCATGTAAAATACCAGTTGGAAATGGAAGTGACGTACACTTCTGGCTCTGGAAGGCAGAACTTGGGAGATCCCAGAGCATAGCAAAAAGAAGGTAGAAGCAATATAGGATGATTCCCAAATTCACTCTTGGGCCTCCACAGGGATACACAATGCTCTCTGAGGTACACACACACAGGAAAAATTTTTTTTTTTAAAGTTGTCCTCTGACCTCTACCCATACATCATGGTGTGTATATGCATACCTTTCTCTCTCCTAAGTATATAATATGTTTTTTTAAAAAAAAATTCTTAAGAAAATGTTCAGAATGAACTTTATAAACTGGCAAGAGGGCTCAGTAGTAAAGGTGCCTGTGTGCGTATCTTTTGGTTCCCATAGTTCACATAATGGAAGGACCTGCACATATGTAGTCTTGTGTATACACTGGACCACCCCCTCAAATAGCTTTAGATTAATGTTATCTTAAAGGTTTCTCATTTCTCATCTGAAATTAGAACTGGAGCTAGTAAAAATAGTCCAGTTTTTTTCACTTTGGGAAGTGAGCAAGAAATTATTCTTTTGAATTTTTTTTTTTGTTTGGTCCTGTTTTATATTTTCAAATTATGTCGCCTTTGCCATAAACAAAGTCTCTTAATGTAGATTATTTCATAAATTAGGACTTTGAACAACAGTAGAACAACTGTTACCTGTTGATTCTTAGTAGATAGTAATTCAGTAGAATACACTTTTGTGACTTGATTCCTGTTTCCTTTTGCTTTTATAAAATGAAAAAAAGTTCACAGTGGTTTTAGTGCACATGAATAACTACCTATTTGTGACCTCTAGGAGTAACTATTTTCTTTCTTTTTTTTTTTTGATAGTCAAAATGTTTTAATGATTAATGTTTAGACAATATTTCACAGTATGGTATATCCAAATGAGCTAAGCACACTTTTGATAGTACACTGTTGAATGTTATAGTTTCTGTATTGAAATATGTAAAGACATCTGCAAACTAGTACCTCAGAATGAAGACACATTTACAGATATACACAGTCTATGTTTGAAAAGTTAAATGTAAACACATGCTGTGACTCTTTCCAAAAGAAAACCCATAAGACTAGTGAGAGAACCACCAGGCTCCCTGTAATATGAATGTGCAAATTAAAGCATGGTAAACCGATATTTACATAAATATCAAACCCACAATTCATTTATACATTGTCAATGATCTCAATGTGTTGTGAGTAGTTTGGTGAGATTTTTTTCAATGGAGAAGGGAGTAACTATTTTCACAACGGAGGTCTGGGGTGTGTGTGTGTGTGTGTGTGTGTGTGTATAAAGTGCAAGTGCAGGTGAACTTTTCAATTTAATAACTTACTTAAAATTTTAAAGTTATAATGTATTTTTATTGTTTTACCCTATCTCATCTTCCTACCCCATTGTCTCTTTTTGGAATGTGATCCACTGAATCCTTAAAGGGATATCTGTCTAAGGCAAACATTTCTTTATGACTTCGGGCTGAACCTTTATCTATATATGAGACTGTCTTTTGTAAATCTGAATTTGAAGCCATCTCTTTATCTTTTGTCATTGCAATGTAACACTATATATAGTGTACAAAAATTTTCCTATGTGTACAAATGATATGGTCATTTAAGGCCGGCTAGTCAGGGTTTTCACTCAGACTTTATAGAAAACAAATCGCACTGCTGTCCTCACAGACAAAATAATGACTTTTTAGACGTGAGCAGCCTGTGAAGAAGGTGGTGTGTACTCTTTGGCCTGGATTGAAAGCACTGTTAAACATTCAATTATTGTCTTAAACATAGATGGAATTTTACTATGGTTGTTACCCATATTTTTTAATATTTATAAAAGGGAGAGAGAGAAGCACAAATACATACCATGGTACATGGGTAAAAGTCAGAGGTAACCTCTGGGAACGTTCTCTCCTTCCACCATGTTGACTTCTGGGGATTGAACTCAAGTCACCAGTTTATGAGCAGGTTCCTTTTCCACTGAATTATTTCACCAGCCCCATTACTCATATTTTTTGAAGTTTTACTCTGATTTTAGCTGATAGATATCTTTATCTTTTGTGTTGATACTTGCCTTATATTTGGATAGAAGGTATTTGAAGGGTTCAGCATGGTGGGCTATGAGATTGTGTCCTTTGTTTGACATGTTTCAGGTTAGAAGTATACATGTAAGAAATACGATAAAAAGCCAAGAAAGTTATTCGAAGAAAGTTCTAAGAAAGTTATGTGAACTGAAAAAAAAATTCATATTAATAAGAGTTTGGATTTTCACAGTTGTCCTTTGGAGTTTAATAATCTAAAAGAAAAGTAAAATTATCATTCATTTTATACTCATACCACCTAATCAGAGTATTATAGCTGTTAAATTAGCATTTTATTTGAGATCTTAAAACATTTGTTTCTACCTACGATTAACTTGAAAAAAAAAATTTGTTAGGCACTTTTTCTTGAGGAGCTGTGAACAGCGTTCTGTTTACTCTAGAAAAAGCACAGATGGTAGAGCGAAGAAACCATTCTACCCTAGCTTAGTGAACAAATTGTGTTATTTTCAGAGCATGTTTGACTCAAAGGCGTCACTGAAAGCCACCCTAGCATGGGTGACAACTTAGAAAGTTGTATCCTTGGAGCTCCTTGTTCACATGCAGGAGTCCGGAGAGTCTCCTACACCTATTGTTTATATACTGCGTTTATAACTTTGGAGAGGGAGGCTTGTACATCTTGTCACTTGCAAGAACTTTCTGAACCTTGTAAGTTTGGTTTACTTCCTGAGTGTTCTCTGAACTTCTCTCTTTTCTTCAGGAAGGAATATTTCAGGTGGGGAGGGTATAGTTATACAGCACTGCTGCTGTGTGTTTGTCTCTTAAGTGTCAGAGTCCTACCTGTTGACATAATTTTAGGTAGTGTACATAATTGTTCAAAGACAGTTTTCCCATTAAATGCTGTCATGCATTTGTACATGTATATTTATGGGTATTTGTCTTTCTTTTGATAGAAATGAATGCATCCTGTGGCCATCAGTAATCCAGCATTCTGTGGGCCTGGCAAGCCTTCCTGCCTCAGTGAAGATGCCATGACACAGCCACGGATCAGTTTGACATATATTCCTCCCAGCAAAGCAAATACGGCCAAGCAGTCAGCCACAAACCAATGGTTTGTCAGAGGCAAGATCCATTAAATGAACACACACTTGCAGACTACAAGTGGCAGAAACATAGAGATAAAAGATGAACTACAGAAAAAGAAAAATCTCAATCGATCTGGTAATCGAGGCCGGCCTTCGGAACCACCAAATCATCAGGATACCGGACCAGCACAGGCAGACCTCTGGAACTACCAAAGCGGCTGGATTTAAAACAAGTCCAGGCAGACCTATTGGGTACAACTAAAGCGGCAGGATACAAAGTCAGCCCAGGGAGACCTCCAGGTAGCATTAAAGCTCTGTCCCGTCTTGCCGATCTTGGCTATGGCTGTGGCACTGCTGCTTTCCACTATCCTAATGATGCATAGCAGAGCAGTTCATGGGGTACAGGAAACCAGCAGTGAAGTCAAGCCGCCCAATGAATGAATGAGCAGGACAGAAGGGCAAGTTAGAAGGATATTGTGAATAATCCCAAAGCTTCTTGGTTTAATTTGCCATAGTTTTACTGCCTGAATTTCCAGATTTGTTTTTTTGTTTGATTTTTTTTCCCCTTGCTTTTGCTCAGGAAGGCTGCCATATGCTACAGATGCACTCAGGGCACGAGCAGTGGCATTGTGTATGAACGTTCAGACTAATACAAGTGAGTGAGTTCTGCTTTCCTTTCGTTAGAGTTGTGTCTTACCTTTCCTTACACTTTGGAGCCTTTCTGCATAGATGCTTTATGCACTAAGCAAACTGAAGATGTTACACCTTTTAGTTCATGAAAGAAGCCTGCATAACAATAAGGCTATTGTTTAAGGTATTTTGACTGATGGAGCAAAAGGTTACCTAATACGATCAGGATTATTTGAGGTGATGGCTGTGGATTTTTAAGACATTTTTATGAAATAGGACACAGTGATTTGTATGCTTTCAGTTTTCTTATTTGATTTATATGACATTAGTTGATTTAACCATTATTCTTGAAAGAATTCTCAAATATTTGTCTCAGTGATAAGTTGTTTTTTCGTTGCCTAAGAGCATATAGACCAAACACTACAAGCAATTCATATTTACAAAAAAACTAAACTATTTTATAAAACTGCACATGACATTTTTTTTGGTGAGATAATGATGTATTCTGCAAATAGCATATTTAATATACTAGAAACTTTCTTAAGGTCTGCATGTAACTATAATCACTCTATTTTGCCTTTCATATACTTAGTGAGTTTCAAAGTATCATATTTTAAAACATTTACTGGTGTTGCTCATATTTTGGACTTTTTTTTTTCTTTCCAGTTTTTTGGAGAAATTATCCTATTGTACTAGCACTTACTGTGTTTTCAGGTTTATATCTACCAAAGGACACAAATTGTGGGTGGTAGACTGTAAGACTAGTATAAACAGAGAACAGTTTTTTAACTGTCAGAACCCAAATACTAAGAAATATAAGAATCCATGCGTGTATAAAACATGTAAAAAGAATGTCTAATTCAAAATTATTGGATGTACTGAGACCACTTCCTCCAAAAGAAACTTTTATCCCCAATGATGTTTGCTTTAAAAGCAGGATAGAAAAGAGAAAAAAAAATGTTGGTACTTTGGTATAGTTAGGGGCAAAGAAATCTCTCTGAAATATTCCTTTTAATATACATT